>WSYH01014592.1:0-15372 GCA_036426205.1 Ascaphus truei | reverse complement strand
CGTTTTCTGCTGCCACTCGCGATTGCTCGTATCCCTGGACCTCTGCCACTCAGTGGAAAAAAACAGAAGGAGGGGGGGAAAAGAGGAGATAAACAAGAAAGAATGAGAGAGAGAGGAGAGAGAGAGGAAGAGAGAGGAGAGATGAGAGAGAGAGAGAGAGAGAGAGAGAGAGAGAGAGAGAGAGAGAGAGCGAGAGAGAGAGAGAGAGGAGAGAGGAGGAGAGAGAGAAGAGAGTAGAGAGATTTTAAAGAGAGTAAGTAAAGAGAGAACGATAGATTAGGATTCTAGAGGAGTAGAGAGTATATATATATATATAGATATTATGATATGATAATATATAGATATTATATATATATCTATATATCTATATTTATATATGCAAATATAGCTGTATGCTCATCTGCATGTCTTAGGCAGGTCTGCAACCCCACCTTTCCCCATTATCACCCAGCATACAGCACTTCCACTGCAGCAAGGGATTTGGGAAATGACATCGCAAATGAGCACACACAGTGTCACTTTTTGCCTCAATAACCATTTTTAACATGGTTCCCTATAGGCTTAAGCTTGCTGCATGGTCACAGCTTGAGCACAGCCAGGGTTAAGGTGCATTCCCAGTAACAATCAACCCACCACTGATGAGACCCTCAAGTCGAACAGTGTCTGGGGTGGTTTTCTGGGTATGCACCTTAACCCTGGCTGTGCTCAAAGCTGCTGTGACCATGCAGAGATTAAGCCTATAGGGAACCATGTTAAAAATGGTTATTGAGGCAAAAAGTGACATGTGTGCTCATTGCATGTCATTTCCCAGAATCCCTTGCTGCAGTGGAAGTGCTGTATGTTGGTGTGATAATGGGGAAAGGGGGGTTAGACGCTGCCTAAGACATGCAGATGAGCATACAGCTATATTTGCATATTTGCTTTCCTGTGGAGGGTTTTTGTCACTTTTTTTTACTCACCATAATAACTCAGTTTAGGTTTAGCCTATCCCATAAGCCTCTCTTGCATTCCCAGTAAAATCAAACCCACATGATGAGACCCATCAAGGTCGAAACAGCGGCCGTGGGTGTGGTTTTCTGGGTATGCAACTAACCCTGGCTGTGCTCAAAGCTGTGACCATGCAGCAAGCTTAAGCCTATAGGGAACCATGTTAAAATGGTTTGAGGCAAAAAGTGAACTGTGTGCTATTTGATGCTCATTCCCAGAATCCTTGCTGCGTGGAAGTGTGTAGCTGGGTGGAAGGAGGTAGTATCTGTGGTTAGGTGGGGTTGCAGACCTGCCTAAGCACATGCAGATGAGCATACAGCCCTATATTTGCATATTTGCTTTTCGTGGAGGTTTTTGTCACTTTTTTTTACTCACCATAACTAACTCAGTTTATATATATATATAAATATAAAAAAAAATATATATATATATTATAGTGACATAGTCCAAGATATTAGGCAGCTTCATACCGGTTTTAGGTCAGAAAGTGCAGGAATAGGGCAAAATAATATGTTCCACAGCTTCCATGACTTGGGTGGTGGATGGAAAATCCGACCACAAATTACATGTGTCTAGTTTTCTCTCACCGCTCTTCTAATCAAATGCACAGGTATTTAGAGCAGAGAGGTGTTGCATTTCAGTCTCCCTTCTTAGAGCCTGGAGGGCTGGGGGTATCGCTGCTCCCCTGCATTCAGTTCGGGGAGGACGCCCCCCTTCAAGTACCAGAAGATTTGCCTGGACACTTGGGACGAGGTTCCCCACACGAACAGATAAACCCAATGTTTATTGCTGTGTCTAAAGACTGTATGCAGCTGTATCTGGTGACCCTAAGAGAGGGCATTGTCTTAAGCTGGGAAACAAGGTCAGTTGGCCCAGCAAAAGTCAGAGAGGCTGATTACTGTTGTAGTTAGATCCCTGGAATGGAATAGGATTTCTTTATATGATTTATTTTGTTTCTTAAAGTGACAGTGTGTGAATATTATAACAGTGATATAGTGAGTAAACTGCTGAAGGTTAATAGCTGAGTGCCTCCTGCTTACACCTGTTAAAGCTGCAGTCCTTACTGGGATGAAAATAAAGCAGGCAGAAGCCTGAGTTAAGCAACGTATGCTTTGTATGATCCGGTATTCATATAATTAACCTAGAAGAATGTGTAGGAAGATCCCAGACAGACGTCAGGCTACAAAAGAGGGACATTTGTCACGAGTGTGTGTGTGGGTGTGTGTGTGTGTGTTAAAATTAGTGTGAGCCGTGAGCCCAAAGGCAGGAAACATAGAATTGAGGAAAAGGGGTTTACTTTCAGGGTTAACTCATAATGAACCAACCAACCAAAAGGCATAACTCCTTTCAGTTCTGACTAATACAGCTTAGTCCGAAACTACAGTGGGAGAACTAAGCTCTTTCACCATTTACAACACCGAAACCTGCAGCTTCCACGTGCAGTCTCTCACTGATATCCTTCACTGGCTGTTGGTATGTGTGCTCTAGCGAACGAGAGCTGTTCTGGTATGTGTGCTCTCAGGCACAGGAAGCGGTCTGGTAGTGTGCTCTCAGCAGCACGGGAGGCTGTCTGGTATGGTGCTCCCCGCAGCACAGAAGTTGTTCTGGTATGTGTGCTCTCAGCAGCAAGGGAGGCTGTCTGGTATGTGTGTCTAAGCAGCACAGAGGCTGTCTGGTAGTGTGCTCCAGCAGCACGGAGGCTGCTGGTATGTGTGTCTAGCAGCACAGGTATGCTGTCTGGTATGTTTGCTCCCAGCAAGCATGGGAAACTGCTGGTATGTGTGCTCTCAGCAGCACAGGAATCTGTCTGGTATGTGTGCTCAGCAGCACGGAGGCTGTCTGGTAGTGTGCTCTCAGCAGCACAGGAATCTGTCTGGTATGTGTGCTCTCAGAAGACGGGTGTCTGGTATGTGTGCTCTCAGCAGCACAGGAAGCTGTCTGGTATGTGTGCTCCAGCAGCACGGGAGGATGTTCTGGTATGTGTGCTCTCAGCAGCACGGGAATCTGTCTGGTATGTGTGCTCTCAGCAGCAGCGAAGTTGTCTGGTATGTGTGCTCTCAGCAGCACGAGAAGCTGCTGGTAGTGTTGCTCTCAGCGCAAGGAAGTGCCTGGTAAGTGTGCTCTCAGAGCACGGGAGGCGTCTGTATGTGTGCTCTAGCAGCAAGGAGGACTGTCTGGGTATGTGTCGCTCAGCAGCACGGGAATGTTGGTATGTCGGCTCTAAGCAGCACGGGAGCTGGGAGCTGCCTGTAGTGGCTCAGCAGCACGGGAAGCTGTCTGGTATGTGTGCCTCAGCAGCACGGGAGGCTGTCTGGTATGTGTGCTCTCAGATGCACGGAGCTGCCTGGTTAGTGTGCTTTCAGCAGCACGGGAAGCGTGCCTGGTACGTGTGTGCTCTCAGCGCCACGGGAGGCTCTCTGGTATGTGTGCTCTCAGCAGCACAGGAGGCTCTGTCTGGTATGTGTGCTCTCAGCAGACGGGAGGTGCTGGTATGTGTGCTCCCAGCAGCACAGTGGAATTGTCTGGTAAGTGTGCTCTCCGCAGCACGGGAAGTGCTGATGTGTGCTCTCAGCAGCACGGGAAGCTGTCTGGTATGTGTGTCTCAGCAGCACGGAGATGCGTCTGGTATGTGTGTCTCAGCAGCACAGGGACGTGTCTGGTATGTGTGCTATCAGGCAGCAACGGAATCGATATGGTATGTGTGCTCTCAAGCAGCACGGGAAGACTGTCTGGTATGTGTGCTTATCAGCAGCACGAAGAGGCTGTCTGGTATGTGTGCTCTCAGCAGCACGGGAAGCTATCTGGTAGGATGTGCTCTCAGCCGCACGGGAAGATGTATGGATATGTGTTGCTCTAAGATGCTCCCGTATCGCCGCCCCGCCTCCCTGATGATTGGTGAACGTCAAGAGTGACATGCGTCAGCCACAACCCGTGCTGCAGATGCTGCGCTGCCAGGAAGGGAAACGGCATCACGGGGACCGTCTCCAAGCTCCGCCCCATGATGACAAGGAAAAGCGCGGCACACGGCTGCGGATACGCGTAGTAGCGCACCGACCAGGCATAAAACCGGGGTAATTTCACTCAATCTTCACAAGCTGCTACTCCCCACTTCCACCCACCCCGCCAATCAGGTGCACAGTCCACTTGTGATGACTTCATGCGACAGCCTCCTGCTGCTCTTCATTGGGCTCCTGCCCCTTTATATTGCTCAGCCAGCCCTCTTGCAATCTGGCTGAGCACAAAAATTTGGTTTGTGTTCGCGTGCTTGCCTCAAGCATCCTGCTGCCGTGCCTTGTCTTGTTATGCTTCCTGTTTTTGATTACCAGCTTGTACCCGACACCTGTCTTCTCTTGACCACGGGACTCGGCTCGCTTCGGACTCCCGCTCTCTCTCCTCCTTGAACAAGGCATACGGATAACGCTGATTTTACTTTCTCCAACCCGACTACCGGGCAGTAGTATTACTAAGTCCCGACCTCTCCTTCCCTGACCCGGCTACACGACCCTACTCTGACACTACGCGCGGTTACGGGGAGGTGCCAGGGGGGGGGTCAGGCCTGCGCGGGCGATTCCTCCACTAGTTACACATCCACAGAACTGTCGGTTTAGAACCTCTCACTCAGTCTTCCGCTAACGTGACAACCGTCAGGCGTCACCTGCGTCACAGAGTCAACTGCGTACACACCACGGGCTTTCTGATTCACAGGAAACAAGACTCAATGCCAAGGCACTCTGCGTTTCGTGCAGCTTGTCAGGAGTCTCTGATACCTGTCGTGGGTTGGCTGCAAAATATGCAAGAAGCGCAGCCAATCAGAAATCTCATAGACGAACTTGCGGTACAGGAAGGTCCACATAGGGAAATAGAGGAAGTTCGTCAGCCCTAGGATCCCAGATGGACCAAACAGCTTCTGGAGAGGAACCAAGCACCAACAAGGTACGAAGCCCTTCCTTAGTCGATCTACAGGAGTCATTTACCTTCCCTACCTGGTTTGGAAGAACCTTAGCAGAGCGTGAGGTAACATATTGTCTGTCGGCAGAAACAATGCAGGCGCCACGCCGATCTCTGCCTTTTTCTGGCGCGTTAACACCAGGACATCTGGTTAAATACTTGTCCTCTTATTTGGGAAAGCCCAAAAAATCCCAGAGTGAGAGCCGGGATGGATGGTGCAATCGGAACCCATATCTTCTTCTCCTCCCCCAAAGGGTCTACCAGGTATCATTCCCATACACTACTTGGGGACACCTTTAAGACCACCCAGAAGTCTTTCTAGTCTTCGGGTCAGGGGTGGGGAACTTATCTGACAAAGGGTTCGCCGACAGAAACAAGATCATTTATATGCAAGGATCCCTCAATAGGGTGAACGCCATCGATGGTAGTGTGTCCCTTACAACCTGTCTAATATCATTGCAAACCTTCATTTTCTGTTACAGTCTGGAAAAAAGTCACATGGAAGATTCAACTCGATAGTCATTATACGCCTTCAGTCTATTGTCATTTTTCCGGGATTACCTTAGCCTGCCAAAATACAGAACCCTTAAATGACTGGAAGGAGTCGATGGCCTCTCCAGTGGAGCCCGCCCACCTGCATCAAGCATTGTTTGATTCCCCCAAAAGATTAGTGGGGTATCCATACCGGAATAGGTAAAGTTCAATTGTTGACTCTAAGCAGAATTCCGAGACGTTTTTTACGAGGGGGAACTGCCACCTCACCCAGGACATAGATCTACTGCCTGGCGATATTCCCCCAGTGGATGTTCATAACCGTTGTCACATATGAAACCAAAGCCATGAAAGTGTACATCAGGAGAATTTTACCAAAGGGGATTTATTCAAAGTTTCTTCGTAGACCGCGGGTGCGGGTTTCTTCTTCGTGAAAATGAAGGATGATCGCTCAGCCCCCCAGTATCGACTACGGGGACTCAATACTTGGTGACGATTCAAGATGATCTCCGAGCTCTTCGACAGAATGCAGGGGTCCCACCATTTTTACCCCAAGTTAGACCTACGAGGAGAATACAACCTTGTAAGACTTGTAAGGGGGATGAGTAGAGATGGCCGTTAACACTCGGTGAGGACATTATGAGTATCTTGTGTGATGCCTTTTGGGACTTTGCAATGCACCGCGGTGTACAGTACTTCGTAATAGAAGAGTTTTTAAAAATCTCCTCGATCAAATACTTATTGTTTACCTGGCGAATATGATTCGTCTCCAAGCCGTACGGGGCCATTCGGGACACGTTAGCACAGGTGCTTCAAAGTTACGGGGAAAACCACATATTCGCCAACAAAATTGGAAAAATGCCAGTTCCATAGTTCTGACGTTCTTTTTGGGGATGCATCATCTCGAACTGGTCTTGCCATGATCAAACAAAGTGAAACGCGTGGTGGATTGGCCTGTCCACAATGACTCTCAAAGTTCGTGGGTTTTGCTAACATTATCAGAGATTTACCCCACACTTTTCATACGTGGTAGCACCTATTACTGCAGTGAAAGAACAGGAGACGATCCTGGGCTTTGGTTCTTTTCAGACATTTGAGAGACTGCACGAAGGCCTCCTTCGTGTCAGCTCCCGTACTCGTGCATCCCGATCCAGGATTGCCTTTCACACTCGAGGTGGAAGCTTCTGATGTTGGGGCCGGAGCGGAATTGTCTCAAAGAGAAACTCCTCAGGCCAGACTTCATCCTTGCGCTTTTTTTCCCCCAATAATCAGCCTCGCAGTCCATCCAGTTTCTGGTAAAACCGTAAAGACGGTTCCCAAATCAGAAGGTGCTGAGTCCTATGCACCTCCCCTCAAACACCCTCTGCCTGAACACATTGCATTTCATTAGCCACAGAACGGTATCGTCTATCCGTTTTTCATTATTAAGCTTGGCTAGCAAGGTATAGATATATTATACATTTTTTTTTTAAGAATTACCTTGGGGGGCGTGGCCAAGACATTAAGCAGGACTTCGTAAATTAACAGTTCGTGGGTTCTGTATCCTACAGATAGGAGACGATCCTGGATTAAAGCAGGGAGGAAGATGTGGTTCTCACAGGAGCTCCGTCCACAAGGATCCCCAAAACCGGGCGAAAAGGGTTTAAAAAAAATGACTTTTCCCAACTGAATATTACTAAGGGGGAGATCCCCTCTAAACGTTGGAGGGGCCTCCATACGAGGCTGAAAACTAATCAGAAGAGAGCCCAGAGGCAAACAAAACCAGCCCCCGGGAGGCTTTCCTGGCAGGCCGGAAAAAATCTTAATAGGCTGCCGCAAAACCTGCATTAAAAAAACAGCAACTAAAAAACTATCATGAAACAGCGAAGCAAAGCAGCCCAGAGGCGGTGGAAAGGGTACATTAATATTGACAGCATTAAAATAAATAAAAAGTGATACCTGCCGGACAGTCTCACGGTCCCAGATTGTAGCGGTTGCCACATGAGGCTCGTGTTCTGGGAGACCGAGGAGGCCATCTTTCACACGGAGGACTGCGAGGAGGCAGGTTGAGCAGAAACAGTGGGGCTGCCAAATAAATAAAATGAAACATCAAAATTAAAACCCCCAAACTTCCTACAGCCATGGGTGGGTCTTCCCCCCACCACCAGTGGAAGCTTTTAGGACCCGGGGCGGCAGGGGATCAGGGGAGATGAGCGGGGTCGGTCGTCTCGTACCTGGGATCTGTAGTGGCGGGAGGAGGGGAGCAGGAAGTCCCAAGTCCAACCAGCTAGTCGGGCCGCCGGGGCGACGCAGGAAAAGATGTGCCGGCGTCCTGCATTGTTCCCGTAGCAGGTGAGGAAGAGAGCGGTGAGCGCCACGCAGGACATCTCTCCATCAGGTAGCCTGCGGAGGCCTAAGTCCTGCACCTGCGCGGGACAGCTGACGGTGTTGGGCCCTGGGGAGGAGGGAATGGAGGCGTCTGTGGGTGAGGAGCCACATGCAGCAGCCGGCGAGAACCAAACAAGGAGCAAGACGACGGGCTCTGGAGGGGCGGCAGCGCGGGGAACGGAGCGGGCGAGAGGAGCGGGAGACATCTTGCCCCTGCAAACAATCTGAGGTCCCCAGCTGATGAGGAGAGAGAAGCAGCGCCGTGGGTGCGTGGTATGGGGCCCACGGCCGGAGGAACCAGAGCACCCACCACACCGCAAGAATCGACCGCCAGTCTCGCACGCGGGGACTAGGCCCAGGGCCTGGTGTCTCCGCGCCTGAGGTTGCCAACCGATGCGTCGGCGGCTGGGGTCGCAATATACCCCCCCCTCTCCCCCCCATCACTCAAATATAAAGACGAAAAATCCCCCCCCCCTAACCCCCAAATAAAGACAATAAACAAAAGAGTGAAGCATAGGTACACAAAGGCCAGGTGAGAAGGCAGTTGGGGCCATTTTCTCTCAGAGACCCACCGGGACGCCACAGGACTTGCTCTCCCCAATTGTCAATTGGACAAATAGCAAAAAACCCTAAACCCAGCTTCCGGGCAGGGTGGGGTGGGCCCCACAACGGAGGGCCAGCCAGCGGGGCACATCACCACAGCACAAAGTGGGAGGAGGGGTGACCATCTTAATGAGCTGCAGGAATGAATCACACTGCCCAGGTGCAACAGACCCCATATATCCCCTCATACCATGGGCTTCAAGACTAAGGGGTAAGATTATTTAACCAGAGCTTATACACGCATTTTATAGGATACCACTACAACAGACCCTGAATGTAAATAACTAAGGTCAAATAAACAGTACCCCACCTGCAGAGATATAGCTGGAGGTGGTCCCGGCTCGCACCACTTGGGAACTACCGAAACAGAAGTAGTAATTATTAATTTAAAACAAAGATTGTCCGAGAGCTTCCCGGGGACGTTCAAGGAAACATGGTCGGCATAGCCGAGGAGCTCCCGACCCCCCACCTCACGAGCAAATTGCATGATCGAGGACCAAACCACACCAAAACAAAGCATTAAAAAACGCCAAACAAATTAGCAGACGTTAGGGAAGATGCCGGCCCGCCCAAAAGGGACCCAAGGGCCCAGGAGTACAAAATACTTACCCCCGCCACACGACCCATTGAACAGACGGTTGACTCCCCCACGATGGTGACAAAGAAGAAGCCCATGCGACCCAACGGACTTAGACCCCGGAATCAGGCGCAGCAGATTACAAGAACCGGGGCTTGAACCAAAACACTTTGCGAAGCCCTCTTCCAAAGAATGCATAAGAGCAGCTACGCAAAAGAAAGCCAAACGGAAATGAACACGGCGCTGGAAGACCTTGAGAACGGAAATACCACGGGCATCAAAGCGCATGAGGGTCTGGAAAGCAAAGTCACAGGCAGTCGGTACCGTAGTTGGCTCACAACGGCAACAGAGGAAGAAGTCATTTAAGACTTCGGCCAAGAAGTCGCAGACCGCGAGAGACCGCCCTGGAAGAAACAAGAAGACAGGACCGAAGCAAAACCTGAGATTCAGGAATTATACCCAGAGACGGTCACCGCCGAGGGGGCTCCATGCCTACCTTCGCAATATCCTAAACTATTATCACCTCACATGCTGAGGACACACAAATATACTTCTTCAACACATGACCTTACACCTGCTGTACAAAACCAAACTTCTGAATGTCTCCTGCTATATCATCCTGGATGCCCTCCGCGGTCTTAAGCCTCAACAGGGCAAAAACAGAGATCCTCAACTTACTCCCAACCTGGCCCTACTACCCCTTCACATTACTGTTGGAACTACAATCATTCACCAGTAGCCCAAGCACGCTGCTTAGGGGTCACCACGCGACTCCTCTATCACATGCGCCCCTCACTTCAAAACATTCTAAAACTTGCGATTTTCCGCTGAACAATATCAGTGCACAAAGCAGTGATACAGTAAGTGTTTTTAAGTGAGATAAATGCCGTTATGGCGCCATTTATGGTGCAACTTTTTTATCAATGACTGTGTTTTGGTGATTAAAAGCCTTATAAGCGCGATACTGCAGTGTTATTACTGCTTTGTGAATCGCGCTACACGCAATTTTGCACCATAAGGCATTTATCTCACTTAAAACCCCCTTACAGTATCACTGCTTTGTGCATAGACCCCCCTGTGTGTTTACATGATACCGGATGGGGGGATACAGCAGATACTATGGGGGCTGGGCACTAAGCAGTGAGCTTTTGCTCTGAGAAGTGTCACTTATACCCCATAAAGTGCCCCTCATTCTAATATCCCACAATTCGGATTTATCTGAGACGCAACATAGGCAAATTATTTGGTCAGGTCAGTGACGTATTTAATGGGTTAAAGGGTCAGTCCCACGTAGGGACAAAGTGACCTAATGACAGGGACGTGTTTAAAGGGTTAACGGGTCATTACAACGTAAGGGCAAAGTGACCTAATGACAGCGACGTGTTTAAGGGGTTAAAGGATGAGTCCCACGTAGGGGCAAAGTGACCTAATGACAGGGACGTGTTTAATGGGTTAAAAGGGTCAGTCCCACGTAGGGGCAAAGTGACCTAATGACAGGGACATGTTTAAAGGGTTAACGGGTCATTACAACATAAGGGCAAAGTGACCTAATGACAGAGACATGTTTAAAGGTTAAAGGATCAGTCCCATGTAGGAGCAAAGTGACCTAATGACAGGGACGTGTTTAATGGGTTAAAGGGTCAGTCCCACGTAGGGGCAAAGTGACCTAATGACAGGGAAGTCTTTAATGGATTTATGGGTTATGAGAAGTTATGCGTCACAGAACTTCGAAGCGCAAGAACTCCCCGCAATCATAGAAAAAAGAAACAAATATACACAGTGCAAATGTGCAATATTGACAATGTGGTGATTGATGAAATCTTTGCGCGCCCGCTCTCCTGGCGGTGAAATAATTCCGGTGTTTTCGGATGCAATCTGGTGTAAATCGAGATTGATTTAGTATCACTGAAACTCTCCAAATCATAGGAAAAAAGAAGAGGTGGACATAGTATAACCCTAAATACTATATATATATATATATATATATATATATATACATGTAGAGGTATCTGTACCGTGTTAGCCGAGCTTCAATAAACAAAAAATAAATAGCTAACTATTTAATAATTGGCTAACGAAATGCTTTTATTTGTGCGAGCTTTCGAGATACACTGATCTCTTCTTCCGGCGATGTTACAATGAATGAAGCAAAAGGTATACTTAAAAACAGTGTCTCTTGCCATGTATGAAAGATGCGTAGAAGGCCCAGCTAAGAACTGAACAAAGCTCCGTAGACTGTGATTTATAACTTTGGAGCGGTGGAGTGAATAATTAAGCAGGAAGGGAAAGGCTCCCGTATAGATAACCGCCCCTTTCATTGTCCTATAGACACTATTGGGGCTGTTCAGCAAAGCAGTTGATACAGTAAGTTTTTTAAGTGAGATGAATGCCTGTTATGTGCGCCATGTATGGTGCACTTTTTTATCAATGACTGTGTTTTGGTGCGATTAAAGCCGCTATAAGCGCGATACTCGCAGTGTTATACTGCTTTTGCATCGCGCTAACACGCAGATTTTGCACCATAAGGCATTTATCTCACTTTAAAACCCCGCTCAATCACTGCTTTGTGCGCCCCCCCCTGGGGTTTACATGAATACCGGATGTGGGGATCAGGCAGATACATATGGGGGCTGGTCACTAGCCTAGTGAGCTTTTGCTTTCTGAGAAGTGGTCCACTATAACCCCATAAATGCCCTCATTCTAATTCCCCGACAACAGGATTTAATCGGAGACGCACAAGCAATTATTTGGTCTGTCAGTGACGTTTAATGGGTTAAAGGGTCCAGTCCCACGTATGGACAAAGTGACCATATGACGACGGACGTTATTAAAAGGTTACGGTCATTACACGAAAGGTCAAGTGCCTATGACAGTACGTGTTTAAGGTTCAAGATAGAGTCCCACTTAGGAAAACAGTAGTGACCTAATGACAGGGACCTTGTTTAATGGGTCAAAGAGTCAGTCCCATGTAGGGGCAAGTGACGCTAATGACAGGAAGTCTTTACTGTGTTAAAAGGGTTATAGGTCACAATAGGTGCAAAGTGACCTAATTACAGGACTATGTTTACTTAAATGGGTAAAGTCAGTCCCACAGTAGGGGCAAAGTGACCTATAACAGACGTGTTTAATGGTTTAAAGGTTCTCCTCAGCATTAGGAGGCAAAGTTGACCTCATGAGCAGGGAAGTCTTTGTTTATGGGTTAGGGTCCGTCCCACGTAGGGGCAAAGTGCCTAATGACAGGACGTGGTTACTTGGGTTAAGGTCAGTCCCATGGGGGCAGTGACCTACGTGAACCGGGATGTTGATTAATGGTTTAACAATGTCTCCACACGTAGGAGCAGTGACTAAATGACAGGGAATCTTTAATGGGTTTAAAGGTTCATCCCACATAGGGCAAAGTGACCTAATTCAGGATGTGTTTAATGGTGTTTGGTCAGTCCCCGTCTGTGGCAAGTGCGCTACTACAGGAACGTGTTTAATAATGTTAAAGGGTCAGTTCCACGTATGTCAATGACCTAATGACAGGGACGTTTTAAGTGGGTTAAAGGGTCAGTCCCACGTAGGGCCCGTACCCTACGACCGGGACTTGTTTACTGATTTATGAGGTTATGAGGAAGGATATTGCCGTCCCAGTAACTGCCAAAGCGCAAGCAACTCCCGAGCACTCATAGATGTAAGAAATCAAACTATACACAGTGCATTTGCAATACTTTACAATGGTGGTGAGATGCAATTCTTGGCGGGGCTTGCCCTCCGCTTCTCTGGCGTGAATAATTCTTCGGCGTTTCATGCTGTAATCGAGATTGATTTAGTATCACTTGAACTCGCAAATCATTGGTGAAAAAGGAAAGAGGTGGACATAGTATAATAACCTAAATCTATATATAAATATATTATTATTATATATATTATATACTTATATAATATAATATAGATATATATATATTATATATAGTTCTATATATATATATTATATATATATATCTACGATAATCTTAGATAAATAATATATCTTATCTCTAATATATAAATATTCTCTATGCTATCGCCTATATATATCTTATATAATATCATAGATCTAGTATATATCTATAATTTTATATCTATATATATATATATCAGATATGCACATATAGCTGTATCTCATCTGCATGTCTTCGCGCAGTCTTACAACCCCCCACCTTTCCCTTAATCACCGCATAGCAAGCACCCACTTCTCACAGGCAGAGGATTCCTTTGGGAAATTAACATGCAACTATCACGACGTGTCACTTTTTGCCTCAAACCCAGTTTTTAACATGTTCCCTATAGCTTAAGCTTGCTGCATGGTTCACACGCTTTGAGTCACGCCAGGTTTAAGTGCATTCGCCAATGTAAATACAACCACCACACTGATGGGACCCATCAAGGTCGAAACAGCTGTTTGGTTGGTTTGTCTGGGTATGCACCTTAAACCCTTGCTGTGCTCAAAGCTGTGACCATGCAGCAGCTTAAGCTCTATAGGGAACCTGTTACAACTGGTTATTGAGGCACAAGTGACACTGTGTGGTCCTTAGCATGTTCATTTCCCCAGAATCCGCTTGCTGCAGTGGACGTGCGTTGTTGGTGTGATAATGGGGACAAGGTGGTGGTGCAGACCTCCTAGACATGCAGATGAGCATACATCTATCTATTGCATATTTGCTTCCTGTGGCGGTTCTTTTGTCACTTGTTTTTACTCACCATAACTTAACTCAGTATTAATGGTTTATAGCCTATCCCTAGCCTTCGCCCTTGCATTCCCAGTAAAATCATCACCTCCACCTGATGAGACCCCATCCAGGTCGAACAGCTTCCGTGGGTGTTTTCTGGGTATTCCCCTTAACCCGCTGTGCTCAACGCTGTTGACATGCAGCAAGTCTTAGCCGATATGGACCATGTTAAAAATGGTTTCTATGTTCAAAAAGTGCACTGCGTGCTCATTTGCATGTCATTTCCCAATAATCACCTTGACTGGCGTGGAAGTTGCTGTTTGGGTGATATGGGAAAGGTGGGGTGCCGACCTGCCTCAAGACTGCAGAGGAGCATCCTCTATATTTGCTATAGTTGCTTTTCCTTGGGAGGGTTTTTTGTCACTTTTATTTAACTCACCATAACTTAACTCAGTTTTATATATTTTATCAAATAAAAAATATATATATATATAGTGACCTAGTCCAAGATATTAGCCAGTCTTCTACCCTCCCGGTTTATAGGTCAGAAAGTGCAGAATATGCAACAATAATCCTGCTTCCACAGCTTCCATGAACTCGGGCTGTGGAATGTGAAAAACTCCTAGACCACAAATGACAATGTTTCTAGATTTTCTCTCACCTGCTCTTCTAACACATGCACAGGTATTTAGAAGAGAGGGTGTCATTTCAGTCTCCCTTCTTAGAGCCTGGAGGCTGGGGTATCGCTGCTCCCCTGCATCATTTCGGGGAGGACGCCCCCTTCAAGTACCAGAAGATTTGCCTGGACACTTGGGACCGAGTTCCCCACCACAAACGATAAACCCAAATGTTTATTGCTGTGGTCTAAGACTGTATGCAGCTGTATCTGGTGACCCTAAAGAGAGGGCAATTGTCTTAAGCTGGGAAACAGAGTCAGTTGGCCCAGCAAAAGTCAGAGAGGCTGATTCTCTGTGTGTTGATCCTGAATGTGAATAGGAAGTTCTTTATATGATTATTTTTGTTTCTAAAGTGACAGTGTGTGAAATATTTATAACAGGTGATTGAGTAACCTGCTGAAGGTTAATAGCTAGTGCCTCTTCTCCAACCTGTTTAAGCTGCAGTCCCTTACTGGGATGAAAATAAGCAGGCAGAAGCCTGAGTTAAACAACGTAATCGCTTTGTATGAGTCCGGGTATTCGATATATATAACCCTAGAAGATGTGTCGGAGAATCCCAGACACGACGTCAGCTGCTACAAAGAGGGACATTTGCACAGTGTGGTGTGTGTGGGTTGTGTTGTTAAATTAGTGTGAGCAGTGAGCCCAAGGCAGGAACATAGAATTTGAGGAGCCGGGTTACTTTCATATAGGTTAACTCATAATGCACCCACAACAAAAGCATAACTCCTTTCAGTCTGACTAATACACCTTAGTCCCGAACTAACAGTGGGAGAAACTAAGCTCTTTCACACATTCTTCACACATTAACAAACATACCCCGAACCTTCTGCAGCTGTCCCACGTGCGTCAGCCTCCTGATACCATTCACTGTGCTGTCTGGTACTGTGTCATCTTAGCAGCACAAAGCTGTCTGGTATAGTGTTGCTCTCAGCAGCACAGGAAGCTGTCGGTTGTGTGCTCTCATCGCACGTGGAGGCTGTCTGGTCTGTGTCGCTCCAGCAGGCACAGGAAGTTGTCTGGTATGTGC
>WSYH01001479.1:100992-116337 GCA_036426205.1 Ascaphus truei | reverse complement strand
CCCTCACCCAGTACCCACAAGGGAGGCCTACCCACATACCGTTGGGGAAAAAAACAGTACCCACAATAAAAACACTACAGTGACCCACAATAAACATCATTCTATTTATTAAATACAGTAGAGGCAATTCTTATTCGAACAAAAACCAGTGGCAATTCCCCAAAAGACCCAGGTACACTCAGTTACATTCTGAATACATGCCTTAAACTTTCCTTAAACTAGCCCCAGCATTTCTGCATTGATTAATGGCCTATCAGATTAACAGCGGGGGGTCCCTGGCCGTCCCATTCAAACTGAATTGGACTGCCAGGGATCCCTGCTGTGTTAATCCTATGGGTCGTTAGTCAATGCAGAAATGCCTTAAACATGCCTCAAACTAGCCCAGAACATACCCAGCACATACCCAGAATGTAACCCGGCTAGTTTACGGCAAATGCTAGAATAAACGTTGCCTCTACTGTACATTACCCACCCCCTGTGCCCCCCCATAAATACAAGATTTATTCTTTTACATACAGGGTTCATAACGCAGCCCCACGCGAGTCCCCGGTGGGCTGGCGGGGCACCTGGACAGACCTACAGTTTACCAGCAGCCCTTTTTACACAGATTCTGGAGGCCTGCTGGTGGGTCCCGCCAGCACCATGGCCCCCAGGTGGTCTCATTGGGTCAAGTTCAGGCTGGTGGTTCACGTGTCACACCTGCGTGGAGAAGCGATGGTCTCACATCGTTGGGGCACCGCCGACCCGTAGTCGCGGGTGATGAAAGAATGTGTGGTCCACTCCTGTGGGGCACCTCGCCGACCCGTAGGTGCGGGATGATGATGTGTGGTCCCACTTCTGTGGGGGCACACCGAGACCCCATGTGAGCACGTCCGTGAGTTCCCCAGACCCCCCGATGTAACCCCCCGAGGCCTCCCCGCAAAAACCCACCTTGGTCTGACCCGTTGTCTCCCACACACCCAGGCTCACCTTTGGGACCCCCCCCAATTGTGGCCCCACTGTGACCCAAGGAGAACCAACCTGGGGGCCATGGTTCTGTCGGGACCCACCGCAGTCCTCCTGGAACCTCCTTGTACACAAGAAGGTCTGCCTGTGTAAACTGTATTGCTGTAGACCAGACAAATGCCACCGCCAGCCCACCGCTCTGTCACTCGATCACGTGGGGCTGCGTTATGAACCCTTGTATGTAAAGAATAACATCTATTACTTTTGGGGGAGGCACAGGGGAGTTGGTAATGTATTAATAAATAGAATGTATGTTTATATGTGGAGTCACGTATTTTTTTTTTATTGCTGGGTACTGTGGGGTGGGGGGGGTGGTGTTTCCCAACGTAGTGGGATATCAGCCTCCCATGTGATGGTACTGTTGGGGTATCGGTTATTCGCCTCAGGGTGTGGGGGGTGTGGTTATGTGTTTAGGGAGGACTATTTATGGCATCCCGAGATGTTTGGTGCAGAGTGTGGGTTACAACCCCCTTTATCAAATGTAGCGGTTATAACGCTATGGTTGACGTGTAGGGGTTCAATGGGACATTCTTTGTATGTTTCTACATCTTTTGTCTCTTTTTGCAGCAGCGGACGGGCCATGTGCAGGGGGTAAGTGTAGTCGGTGGTGTGGTGTGGTATTTACACGGATCCCCTTCCACATTTACATACAGTTCACTGCCATCTCACAGAAACACAGCAGGGAATTTAACTGACCACAAATAGGGGAGGGGGGCTTACAAACAGAATTAGTTCAAACAGCGCGGGAATCTTTCGCAGACACATACAGGGGAGGGTTTTTACATAGAATTACAGTGAAGCAGGAACTTCACACACACAATAGGGGGAGTTCTTTTTTTTACAAGATACTAGCGGAAGCAGGGAGGTTTAACACACACAATAGAGGGGTGGGTTTTTACATAGATTACAATGAAGGCTGGGAGTTTTAACACCACACAATATGGGGAGGTTTTTTTTTTACAATAATTACAGTGAAGGCAGGTAGGTTTAACACACACATTAAAAATATGTATTTAATGTATTATTGTTTATTCTGCCTTAAACAAACCCTTCATTGCCTTAGCGCGTATACGCTATTGGTATGAAGCAGCATTTCTGTATTTTAAATAATATTATGCAGGCGCCAGGGGTCCCCGAGCAGTAATTTACTCGGCTCAGGGAACCCCCTCGCTCACTGTACAAATATTATTAAAAATACACTGAAAATGCTCCGCATCGTTACCTATAGCACTTAGCCGCAAGGTAAAGACGATTCTTTATTGATTGGTGTGGCTTTTTTATTATATAATCATCTGGTTGTGTGCGAGGGTCTCTCCGGAGCGCAGAACTTCGCTGTGGTTTTAGTCCGGGACCAACCTGCTCCCTCCCACATGTAACAGCCCTTTAGAGGGTTCGCCGGTATCCCCTCTCTTGCTTTAGACAGGCCGCGGGTCACCGGATCGGGACCATCCTTGATAAACATGGGAACCGGCAGCCAATACGTCATATAAAGGGGGACTGATATCTCGGTGAGCAAGAGGGTCCCACCTGAACCAAAACGTCGGTGATCAGCGATCCCCCACGAGAGACCAGCATGAACACAAGTGCCTCACTCCTCATGATACATAGATACACCACACGTGTCATATGCACGAATTGTAATTGTATTAAGTGATTCTATAATTGGACACTTATTAGTTTCATTAGTAGACCGTGGTTTTTTTTTTTTTTCTGGGGTGGCGGCTTGCTTTTGGTGATTTTTTCTTATTGTGGTATGTGGGTGAGTGGGTGTGTAAGGGGTTGTATGCCCCAACCGGCTTTGCGTGTTTAGGGCTTGTTGACGGGGGTAGTGGGAGGGGTGTTAACCCCTTCTGAGACCGTAGCGCGTATATGGCTACGGGTCCGTCGAACGGGGTTTAAGAGTCGCACCGCAAAGGCACCCCGCAACCAGTCCTAAAACTCACACCAGGGCCCAAATAACCCCTTCACCCACCCCGGCTACCCACAAACACACGCGGGGCACAACGGTGGGTTACCCCCCTTCAATTGTGTCCTTAGCGGCTATACTCTATGGTACACATGAAAGCAGCATTTCTGGTATTTTTTATAATTATTGTTGCAGTGAGCAGCTTGGGGTCCCCTGGGGTACAGTGTGTGTAGATACTTCTGGTCCGGAACCCGCCCGCTCACTGTACATATTAATTAGAAAATAGAGAAATCCTGCTGTACTGTAGACCAACAGTAGGAGTTTTATATGTTGTTTTATACACATGTGCATCATGCTACTGCGAATGCTAAGACGCGTAGTTTTAGCTGGCCGAACGGACAAAACAGCTCAAGGCGCTATAGTACCCATTCAGTTATTATAATGCTCCTTACTAAGTTACTAATGTAAGTGGCTCTCTCTGGACACAGCTTTGTTTTTGGACTGATTTCCAGAACGGTCCCAGGGGGGGTGGACAGATCCCTCCTGCTTGGTTTACACACGGCCCGGGTCACGTGATCGGATTTTTTAATTAAACAGCATAGAGGGATAACCGTCACCCCTCATAAAGGGGGCTGTATCCGGAGCGGGGGTCCCCCGTACCTGCAACCAATGCGTTTCAGCTCCTGGAGACCCCCTGCACATCTACAACTAGAATAACAAATGTATTTTAAATAATTTTTTAATGTGTCCGATGTTTGCGCAGAAGAGAGCAATCGGAATCTTTCATCTGCTGCAAACACATCAGCCCCCCATCCCCCCGTCTGCCCCCCCAGGCCCTCCCATAACATACTCCGCAGCTCCATCCCGGCAGTATCATGTGATGTGCATGATACAGTACTTCGTATGTGTACCAGTACTGTATGTTTAGGTTTATAAGGGGTTTTGCTTGTTATACAGTAATATAATATTATATATGATTACAATTCAATGATTTGATGCCATCCTCGGCGGAACAGCGCGAAGAATTGGCAGCCTACTTAATATCCTGAACCCTTACTAAATGTAACACATCAGACCGCGCGTCAGCGGCGGACATGAACCCCTGGCAGGGACGCGGTATGCTCCCAGGTGAACAGTGTCGCATTTCCAGGACCTCAGACAGGGACACAACCGGTGATTTTGTTATAGATAAAGTTGCTGCCGCAAGCAGTAGTGACCTGGGTGTGGGTGAAGTGAGTAGTGACTGGGTGTGTGAGTGAGTTGGTGACTGGGTGGGAGAGTGACTTGTGAGAGTGAGGTGGGTGGGGTGAGTTAGGTAGCTGCTGCTGGGTGAAGTTAGTGACTGGTTGAGTTATTGATGGGTGGTGGTTGTGACTGGGTGGAGTGGGTGGTTTTAGGTGACTGGGTTGGGGGGTTTGACGGTTGGGTGGGTTGTGTTTATTGACTTTTAGTGCTGGGTTTTAGAGTGACTGGGTGGTGTGGTGGGTTAGTGACTGGGTGGGTGGGTTTAGTGACTGGGTGGGGTCGTGTGGGTTATTGACTTAGTGACTGGGTTTTAATGACTGGGTTCTAGGACGTTGGTTTGAGTGACGGGTTAGTGACTGGGTTTGGGTTAAGTGACTTTTTAGTGACTTTTTAGTGACTTTTTATTTTAGTGCTTTTTTTAGGTGACTTTAGGACTGGGTTGGTTTAGTGACGGGTGGGTGGGTAGTTACTGGATGGTGGGTGAGGTTAGTGAATGTGTTGGGTGTGTGAGATAGTGAGTGGGTGGGTTAGACTGGGTGGGTGGGTGAGTTAGTGACTTTGAGTGAGTTAAGTGATTTTTTGAGTTTATTGACTTGGTGGGTGAGTTAGTGGCCTGAGAGACTCGCTGCCTGTGAAGTTACATTTGCCACTAAAATAGGGGGGGGACAGTGGACAGGGAGGGGGGGGACAAGATGGACAGAGTAGTGGGGGGGCGTGGAACAGGGGGGGGCTGTGTCTGACTTACCCCTCTGGCTCCCGACTTCAGCTTACCCATCACGATTCTTACCTCTCAGACCCTTGGACACGGAAACGGATTTAAACTACGGAACTTTCTATACTCCTGAACTCGGCAAGTACAATGACTATTCTTAATCTTAACCCAGGCCTGGCCACGCTACAACCACATCCCGGACCCGCTCCCTCTGCTGTCGGTGTGTATATTCAACATCCCACCTCAGTACAGGGGACTGGCCTGGTCTATGGGCTGCACAGCGTGACAGGGATGCAATGTTAATTGTTTAGGGATGTCATTATTTAATGCTAATAGATTTATGTTTACCGGATTGGTTACAATAGTATATTTGTTTGGAGTTATCTGTATTTGGATTGAAATGTTATTGTTAACATTCATTAGCAGAATGTATATGGTGCATAGATTGTATGCATCATATATTCAATGTTAATGCAATGTGTTGATTGTGATTAGAGGTTTTTGATTGGCATTTTATCTTTTTGATTGTAATATCAGTTAGTATTATGACAGGAAATTACTTGTATTGTAGTGTGCATTAATGGAGAACTGTTATTTTGAGTACTGCATGTTTTTAATAACCCTTCTACATTTATTTGTATATTGGTTCATCATGTGTGTGTATATATATCTCTCTCTCTGTGTATATATATATATTTTAATATATATGCATGATGAAGCCTATGTACAAATTCATGGGTGAAGGGTGGGTATCGGGCCAGTGTGGCTTAACCCCTTAATTACCTTTACAGTTATTATCCGATATGGTATTTAAGGGGTTAATTGATATCTCAATGTAATTGCATTGTATTGGCTATGTTTTTTGTGGGCAAGACAAGGATGTTGATGGCAAATGAGACTTCTTGTTGATAAGGTCAGTAGTACTTAATTTATTTGAATATGCTAGTTAATGTTTTTAATAATGGGCAAATAATCTATTATCTATATCTGGATAATAGTTATTTAGCACATTATTGTACTGTTGGTGTTGGGGGGGGGGGGGGGGGGGGAATGTATTGAATGTATAGGCCAGGTTTATTTTTTTTACATTCAGGGTTTGTTCCGTGGTTCCGCGTGAGACCTCTGGAGACCACCTGCGGGTCTCCTCGGGTATGTCACGGGTTTCAGGCTGGCGGTTCCACGGGTGACACATGCGGGGATGAAGCGGTGGCCTCACATCTGTGGGGGCACCGTGGACCCGTAGTCTGCAGGGATGAAGCGGTGGCCTCACATCTGGGGGGGCACCGCCGACCCGTAGGTGCGGGGATGAAGATGTGTGGTCCCACTTCTGTGGGGGCACCGCGGACCCATAGTGAGCACCCGTGAATTCCCCAGACCCCTGTGGGAACCACCCGAGGCCCCGCAGACACCTGTGGGTCTGACCTGGGGCTCCCAGACATCCTTGGGCTTACCGTGGGAACCCAATTGTGGACCACGGTGACCCAAGGAGACCACCTGGGGGCCATCGTGCTGGCGGGACCCACCAGCAGGCCTCAAGAACCTGTTTGAAAAGGGCTGATGGTACCCTGTAGGTCTGTCAGGTGCCCCGCCAGCCCACCGGGGATTCGCGTGGGGCTGCGTTATGAACCCTGTATGTAAAAGGATAAATCTTTTATTTATGGGGGACACAGGGGGTGGGTAATGTATTTAATAAATATAATGATGTTTATTGTGGGTCACTGTATTGTTTTTATTGTGGGTACTGGGGGTGGGGGGGGTGTGTTCCCAAATGGTATGTGGGTAGGCCTTCCTTGTGTTACTGGCACCTCATAAAGGGGGCTGTATCTCGGGGAGCAGGGGGTCCCCCAATCTGAAAACAACGCGGTTCAGCTCCGGAGACCCCCTGCACATGTACACTATAAATAAAAATGTATTTCAAATGTATTTATTCATATTGATTTATTTATTTATTTAGATTTTTTTTATTTTTTTTGGGCGGCTGCTGTGTGTGATTTTTTTTTATTGTGGGTAGTGGGGGTAGGTGAAGGGGGTATTAGCCCCAACGGTGGTTGTTTAGGGCTTGCGGAGGGTAGCGGGAGGGCTTAACCCCTTCATGACCGTAGCGGTATTAACTGCTACGGTCGTGAAGGGGTTAAGTGCACCCGCAACCCCCCCGCAAGTCCTAAACTCAACAACCAAGGGCCAAATACCCCCTTCACCCATCCCCGCTACCCACAATAAAGCGGGCACGGTGGGTTAACCCCTTCATTGCCTTAGCGGCTATACTCTATGGTAATGAAGCAGCATTTCTGTATTTTTAATAATATTGTGCAGGAGCAGGGGGTTCCCTGAGCATTCATTTCTGGCTCAGGGAACCCCCTGCTCACTGTACAATATTATTAAAATACAGAAATGCTGCTTCATAACCGTAGCACATAGCCGCAAAGGTAAGGAACGAGTGTTTATTTATATATGTTTTTTATTCATACTGTACATGTGCAGAGGGTCTCCGGAGCAGTACCACTGTGGTTTTAGGTCCGGGGACCCCCTGCTCCCCGAGATACAGGCCCCTTTAGGTGGTGCCGGTATCCCTCTGCTTTGTTTATATGTCGCGGTCACGTGATCGGGACCTTGAAACGCAGAGGGATACCGGCACCTCATAAAGGGGGCTGTATCTCGGGAAGCAGGGGGTCCCCCGACTTGAAACCAACGCGCTTCAGCTCTGGAGACCCCCTGCACATGTACACTATGAATAAAAATTTATTTTAAATAAGTTTTAATGTGCCGATGTTTGCGCAGTGAGAGCAGCGGATCTCTCTCTGCTGCAAACACATCTCGCCCCATTGATGTGCATTTACAGTACTGTATGTGTATGTGTATGTGTAATATATTGCAAACCGCAGTAATTTAATTTGCAGTATAATACTGTGACTGGTACCCCATTGTCAGGCAGGTGGGTCACTGTTGGGTGGATGGGCTAGCACTCTAATACATCAAATAACACACTATGTGAGTTGGTATTGAAACAAATATTAATTAAATAATAAACGGTGATGCAATATATTATCTTGGCCATGTATTTAATCGCCTATTTCACCTAGCTATATCTACAACTATATACAGTAGCATTAGTGGCATACCAGTCGGCTATCTGAGAACCAGCGTTGTGATTTCTTTATACTCTGCATAAATCACCTTTGTGCAGTAAAGGGTTAAACTAGCTGATCCCCTTCACCTGTCCACTACTATTTAAGTGAGGCAGGCTCTCAGTCCCGGCATCCACCTGCCCCTGACGAAGCTCCGCCTGGAGAGAAACGCGTAGGGCGTGGGCATTGTGGCGTGGTGACGTCACGTCGCGTTGAGCAGCTGATCCCAAGCAGCTGAGAGCTATTAGGAGCATCGTGACAGTTCTGTGTACCGTGTAGGAGCCGGGTGAAGTAACGACACAGATAAGTAACATCCACACCCTCTGACACTAGTACAGGGACCCTGAGTAACTGTTGACAGCGATGTTAGAGCTGTGTTGCTTGCGAGCAAGCAACATTCATATGATAGTCTAGCGACTAGGGAATCCCTTCCAACGTGGCTAATTAGCCTGTGTTCATTGATTGCACTGATACATTTCCCATGTTGCAACCTCACATAGATACACTCTACGGTCACTAGCTATAGGGACTCCCAGTACGTGTTGAGAGCGATGTTGGAGCTCTGCTACTTGCAAGCAAGCAGCGTTTATATGTCAGACTAGCTGCAGGGAATCCCCTTCACTATTGTTTAACCAATTGTGTATACTATCCCTGCTCCCACGGCTGGCTTTTATTGTAGCAATACATAGTTATATGCACATTATGTCTATGTTGACGCTCCTCTAGCTGTTTCCAATTGTGATTACACTTTGCAAGTTGGGTTTCATCTGTGATTTATTATATCAGGCAGGAGGTTATCCAGTGATTAGCGCAATACAGCTGAAATCTAGCAAAACACTATGCTATTTACCAGTGCTGCTGCTTGGGATCTCTAACATCAGCTCAACGTGTTTTAATAATATTTTATTATTATTTTATTTTTCACTTATTCACCTTGGTTTTTTCACTAAAGCTATGATAAAATTAAAAATGTCTATAGTGATGTGCACCCTAAATGTACTTCTCTGAATGTTCTAGTGACTATATCACGTGATCATTCAATTGTTAAAACGAATAGTTATCATATGTACATTGTTGTTTATAGTACAAGTTTATCATGTTTTTGTTTTTAGTATGTCCGTTTCGTGTATCAGCTGAATATACAGATTTGCAGCAGCACTTTGTAATATCAACATGAACATTTCATTGCGCATGTGCCTGATTGCACAATCATGTTTACTTCATTTGCCCAATGCGCATGTGCATCAAACTGCAGGTGAAATTAATTTCTATAATTACAGACTCTGTATTTAAGGGACTTTCTTGGACCTTTTACTTCACATACCCCTGAGGAAGAAAGCAGAGAGCTTTCGAAACGCGTAGGGTGGCGATTCTAGTACTCTGCACCCCAACCTTTGGTGATTCCCCTCACACATTGTCGAATCTGCGTTCACTGCTAACCATCTATCCTGCTGTTGCCGACGGCGAGCCGAATCAGCTGTAGCCGTTCCTAACCATCTGGGCGTCCTTCACAGCGTGCCGCGGGAGATCCTGCATACAGATCTACACACACGCAATAACGGAGACGCCTGCCAGCAGGAAGCAGCTTACCATAACGAGAGGGGATACTCTCTAAATTATCCACCGCCTGCTTACCTATTCCATCTGGTGAGTGGGCATTGCAACCGTCACCATCGGTGCTGCGGAGCAATTCAATCATTATTTTATTTACCTGTCCACATATTATATGTCCATGTGTAATATGAATTATTATTAATTGTTATTAAATGTTTTTACTGTGTAATTTCACCTAAACTGTTTTTCAGCTGTTATATGTTGTCTTATATGTTGTTTGTCTGATCATTTACAGTATTACGCTATGTGTTGTGCTTTTTATTTCCTTTAAAGCACATCGTGAAGAACTTGTTTATTAATGACCTTGAGGTTGGGATCGAGAGCAAAGTCTCCATCTTTGCTGATGATACTAAATTGTGTAAGGTAATAGAATCAGAGCAGGATGAAATTTCTCTTCAGAAGGACTTGGAGAGACTGGAAACGTGGGCAGGTAAATGGCAAATGAGGTTTAATACAGATAAATGTAAGGTTATGCATTTGGGATGCAAGAATAAAAAGGCGACTTACAAATTAAATGGAGATATATTGGGGGAATCCTTGATGGAGAAGGATTTAGGAGTGCTTGTAGACAGCAGGCTTAGCAATAGTGCCCAATGTCATGCAGTAGCTGCAAAGGCAAACAAGATCTTATCTTGCATCAAACGGGCAATGGATGGAAGGGAAGTAGACATAATTATGCCCCTTTACAAAGCATTAGTAAGACCACACCTTGAATATGGAGAACAATTTTGGGCCCCAATCCTAAGAAAAGACATTATGGAACTAGAGAGAGTGCAGAGAAGAGCCACCAAATTAATAAAGGGGATGGACATTCTAACTTATGAGGAGAGGCTAGCTATATTGGATTTATTTACATTAGAAAAGAGGCGTCTAAGAGGGGATATGATAACTATATACAAATATATTCAGGGACAATACAAGGAGCTTTCAAAAGAACTATTCATCCCACGGGCAGTACAAAGGACTCGGGGCCATCCCTTAAGGTTGGAGGAAAGGAAATTTCACCAGCAACAAAGGAAAGGTTTCTTTACAGTAAGGGCAGTTAAAATGTGGAATTCATTACCCATGGAGACTGTGATGGCAGATACAATTGATTTGTTCAAAAAAAGGTTGGACATCTTTTTAGATGGGAAAGGTATACAGGGATACAGTATACCAAATAAGTATACTTGGGAAGGATGTTGATCCAGGGATTAATCCGATTGCCAATTCTTGGAGTCAGGAAGGAATTAATTTTTCCCCTTAATGGGGTTTTTTTGTTTGCCTTCCTCTGGATCAATAAGTAAGTATAGATATAGAATAAAGTATCTGTTGTCTGAATTTAGCATAGGTTGAACTTGATGGACGTACTGCTGCGACATACTTTATTCGAGCAAATACCCAGTATGTACCTGGCAGATACCTGGAATGCGCCGCTCCTCACCTCAGACAAGCCCCGTTGCGTTTGCCTTCCCAGCCATGGTTCATGCCTGGCTGACGGGCGGCTGATCTGTTAAATGATAATGATTAGGATTTAATAGGCTGCAATGCTTTGCGTGTCTACCAGATGGCATAAATTCATGAATTGTAATGCAGTATATATATATATATATATATACTGTGCAGTATTGCAGCCAGTGGGAATAAAATGCTTCAATCCCTGCCTGGAAAATAACGCAATGCACTCGGGCAGAAAACAGTCACAAACCTCAATACACTCGAGTATACCCGAATTCGTGGGACTAGCCGAGCTCGAATAAAGTGTGTCGCCAGTGTACGTCTTTTTTCAACCTCATCTACTATGTTACTATGTAACTATGCAACACTCCAGCAGCCAACAGGCTTGGTTTTCATATATCCTTTTGTATTTATGGTCACTCCAGGCGCCTCTAGGCACATCTCTTTTTCCATATTTTAGCTCTGACCAGGGGGTCAGATTTCTGTATCTTAGGCAGCCCCCTATTTACTATTGACTGTTTTTACATAGGGTATTATACATTACGTCATCATCTTCTTGGTTAGCGCTACATTTTTTGTTGTTTTTATATGTTTTATCACCTTGAAATTTTATCACATGCATTTACACTCTTTTTATGTATTTTTAGAGTGTGTTTTTTCAGTTTGTTTTTTTGCTATTCACTAATAGAATTATTTCTTTAGCATAGGCACATTTTCTAGATTAATATTATTTTTAATATTTCACATATAATACCACATATCATATTATGAACCATTTTTATTAATATTGTACTCTTTCACAAGTGGCGCTACTTAATTTCTTTATTTTGTATATGTATAGTGCAGCGGCAGCTTTTAATCTAACAAATCACCGGTTTTTACCTGGCTTGTTCCTGGAATGCGACGCTGTTCACCTGGCGCATGCCGCGTTCATCTTGCGTTCCCAGCCACGGGTCATGCCCGGCTGATGCGTTTATTGATAATGGTTCGGATTTTAATAGGCTGCAATGCTTCGCGTGTCCGCCAGATGGCAGATATTCATGAATTGTAATGCGCCGAATCAGTAATGTGTCGGCTGGCAGGTGTTTCGTTTAAAAAAGAAACTGTACCACAGTGTGCCATTGTAACTTGGCCTTGGCCTTGAGACTGAAGGAAGAGGTTGCAAAAATGTATCAATTTAGGCTTTTCATATTAAAGAAAGACAAAGACCAGTTTCAGTTACAGTATTCTCCAGAGACCCACCCGCCATGAGTGTCAAGTGCAGCCCGCTTTTCAAAAACCCGACAGAATTTACGCGTATTTAATATGGGCCGCGATTAATGCAACAGAGGATAAGATGGCAACAGTTGCTCAAATTTATCAGTATTTTATCGAAAACTATGACTTTTACAAATTTTCGCCAACTCCTCATACGTGAAGCGTGCAGTAAGGAAAAGGTTATGTAGCGATCCCTGTTTTCATCGTATTGAGCCACAATTTGTTGGAGGGTATTGGTGTGTATCACCGGATTTTTCCGGTATCTATGATCATGAAGGTGGCAAAAGGCAAAGGGTCGTGTTAAAACGAACAAAGAAGCGACAGTTGCTGCCAAGCAATGCACCAGCACCAGCACCGGCTTCCAATGACGGTCCCACCGTCAGTGACAACCCTGAGCCTGAGTCGGATTTCGCGTGCAGTTTTGATTAAGCTTGCATGTACCTAAGCAATTTCCAGCCTCACCTGCTGACTACAGGTGGACTAGTCCCGCTGCAAACTATCGACGTGGATGATCAAGAAAGCTGGACTGGCAGTGGACCAGCGCCAGTGCCAGCTGAATGGGAAATTCTATGGTGAGTACTGTATTGTTGCCGTATTATTTTGGTGGGACTGGCTGGGTACTTCTTTAGGGGGCTGACCATTACTGTACATTAAAACTTTTCTTTTTGTTTTTTCTTAGAAAAGAAAACAGCTAATAGGGGGATTTCGATGGATAATATTGTACTGTATGCTGATGTTTTCCGGCTGTACAGTATACGGTGTAATAAACACGAAAAAATAAAACTATGCATTTATTCTACATGTTCAGTATCGTTTCATTATGTGTCTTCTGCAGTATACTGTACAGTGGTATACAGTGCCTAATATCTATGGGCAAAATGAATTTTATTTGTAGGTGCCCTAGAACAGAAGTTCCCATGCAAATTGGCCGTGAACTTGACCGAGGCCCTAAGTAGTTCCCACGCCAATTGCGCGAATATAATTTAAAATAATCCGTTCTGTGGGTCTGAGCGAGTTGAAATTCGCCTGGTCCTCATGTGGAAGGACCATTGCCATAGTGGCAAAATATCAGCCTTTCACGACTCCCGGAACCGGAGATACCAAAAGACAGTTTTAAAGCCTATTACCAAAGTGGCTTTTTTTTCTGCCATGCAAGTCAATGGCAGAAACCTAAACATTAACATTACCCTGACTCCGTTCTGTTGCCACGAGAGGGTCGCAATTTGCCATGCAATCCTGCCGCAACTAGGACTACATGGTGACCGAATCTGAGCCCTCTAGGATACGCTATGGTAATGAAGCAGCATTTCTGTATTTTTAATAATATTGTGCAGGAGCAGGGGGTCCCCTGAGCATTAATTTCTGGCTCAGGGAACCCCCTGCTCACTGTACAACATTATTAAAATACAGAAATGCTGCTTCGCTACCGTAGCACATAGCCGCTAAGGTAAGGAACGAGTGTTTATTTATATATGTGTTTTATTCATACTGTAGATGTGCAGAGGGTCTTCGGAGCAGAACCGCTGTGGTTTTAGGTCCGGGGACCCCCTGCTCACCGAGATACAGGCCCCTTTAGGGGGTGCCGGTATCCCTTTGCTTGGTTTACAGGCCGCAGTCACGAGATCGGGACCTTTAAATGCAGAGCGATACCGGCACCTCATAAAGGGTCTGTATCTCGGGAAGCAGGGGGTCCCCCGACCTGAAACCAACGCGGTTCAGCTCCGGAGACCCCCTGCACATCTACACTATGAATAAAAATGTATTTTAAATAATTTTTAATTTGCCGATGTTTGCGCAGAGAGAGCAGCGGATCTCTCTCTGCTGCAAACACATCTCGCCCCCGCCGGCCCATAGTATCATTGATGTGTATATACAGTACTGTATGTGTACAGTACTGTATGTTAGGGGTTATAGGGGTTGTTGTTATACAGTGTATATATATTTATTTACAATTCATGAATTTATGCCATCTGGCGGACACGCGAAGCATTGCAGCCTATTAAATCCTGAACCATTATAAATTAACACATCAGCCGCGCGTCAGCCGGGCATGACCCCTGGCTGGGAACGCGGCATGCTCCAGGTGAACAGTGTCACATTCCAGGAACCAGCCAGGACAAACTGGTGATTTGTTAGAATAAAGTCTGCCGCAGCAGTAACATATAAGCGAGCAAGGAGGCTCCAACACACTCACATGCTCCAAGGTAAATAAAAGCAATCAGACGCTGTGTAAAGGACTCCAAACAGCTGTTCCTCGCTCTCCACTTCCGTATTCGATCGGCGTCTGATGTCACGAACCAGTTCTCTCACTCTCCAACAGCAAGGGGAGGACCCTCTTGCTCCGTGAAGATCAGCACAGCGGAAGATATCCAAACACAGGAGTGCTGAGGTAAGGTAGCTGGCAGCACAGCAAAGAGTCCGTAACAAGCACTAACTGCTAACAAAAGGTCCTAGCGCATATAGAACCCTACGCGTTTCATCCAAGGTATGGACTTCTTCAGGGGTGTAGGGATACATGGCAGTGGCTCATCCTTAAATAGTCCCAAAAAGGGGAGGCATCAAAAGCGTCACAGCCCAAACCCAAATCTAATAGGCTCATGGGTGTGTGAGTGAGTTGGTGACTGGGTGGGTGAGTGACTTAGTGAGTGGGTGGGTGAGTTAGTGACTGGCTGGGTGAGTTAGTGACTGGTTGAGTTATTGAGTGGGTGGGTGGGTTAGTGACTGGGTGGGTGGGTGGTTTAGTGACTGGGTGGGTGGGTTAGTGACTGGGTGGGTGGGTGTGTTAGGGTGAGTTAGTGACTGGTTGAGTTATTGAGTGGGTGGGTGGGTTAGTGACTGGGTGGGTGGGTGGTTTAGTGACTGGGTGGGTGGGTTAGTGACTGGGTGGGTGGGTGTGTTAGTGACTTTTAGTGACTGGGTGGGTGTGTGGGTTAGTGACTGGGTGGGTGGGTTAGTGACTGGGTGGGTGTGTGGGTTAGTGACTGGGTGGGTGGGTAGGTGGGTTAGTGACTTTAGTGACTGGGTTTAATGACTGGGTTCTAGTG
>WSYH01001479.1:12188-99268 GCA_036426205.1 Ascaphus truei | reverse complement strand
GGGGGCCTGCCCTCCCCCCTGTCGGCGGCCCATCTGTCTCTCTTCAGGCTTAGGCGGGTAGGAGGAGAGCGGAAGATGTTGGCTGTAGAGAGCAGAGATGATCCCAGAATGGGAGGAGGGAGGTTGGAGGTGTTCTTGCTAAACCACTTCCGGGCAGCAGGTAGTGCTGCAGGGCACTCCATTGCTGCTCCTCTCTGCATCTCCCGGTTCCATGTGTCTCTGTGTTGGTAAGTGTGTGCGTGTGTGTCTGTGTTGGTAAGTCTGTGTGTGTGTGTGGGAGGAGGGTCTGATTGTGTCTGTCAGTTTTGGTAAGTGTGTGTGTGTGTGTGAGTGCGTGCGTACATGCGTGCGTGTGTGTATGTGTGTGTCTGTGTGTATGTCTGTGTTGGTAAGTGTGTGTGTTTATAAGTGTGTGTTGGTGTGTGTGTGTGTAGGGGAGGGCTTTCTCTGCCTGCACCAAGACCTACTCTCTTGCCTGGGACACTAGACTCGATTTCCTCTTACCAACTGCACTTGACTTTTTTGTCTCCACCCTTTTTTCTTCAACCTTTTCTGCTTTGTGGGGCTTGTTTTTTCTCTCACTGAGACCTGGTCAGTCAAATCTGCAACCTCCATTTCAACTCTTTTCTCGTCTCTTTGCAGTCCTAAAAACACTAAGATAAAGTTTTCATAGGCTCCTTCATTTTCCACCCTCTGCACCTCAAGACCTCAAGCTCTGTCCGAGAGCCCACCCCTTATGAGAGACACGCTCTGTGATAATCTAATGGACCTCCTACCTCTGAGAGGCCTCAGCCTTGGGTGAAATGCACAACTCCTTATGAGAGCCTTCAGCAAGCTCGTGTGCTGATCTGTGAACCCCTTCTGAGAGTCTCTACTATGTGCTTAGACTTGCTGACCTCCATTTGAGAGCACCCATACTTCTGCTTCCAATATGTATAAACGTAGAGATTCGCTCATACAAGTGATATAGACTCACCAACTGTATACCCATATAGGTAGATAGGAACTTCTATGAATATATCCAGCAATTAATTAATACTAGGTCAGGGGGGACATAAAACATGGGACCTAGTGTCAGTCACGCGACTACCGCGATTGGTTTACTACTCTCTTCCACCCCCTTAACATATACACTTCCCTAAATAGGACCAAGGTAACTAGAAGGAGGGCTAATGCCCATTCCTTTCCATTGAGTGTATGGATACGAAATACCATCCAGCGAGTTCCACTGCGTGCAACTCCTATCAGGGAATCAGTGTGGAGCAAGGAGCACAGCTGAAGTAGAACTGCAGGGAGAATCCTGTAGAAAAAATGAATAAGGGGCACAACCCCGTGCTAAAACGAGGGTGATTTATTGGATAATTGCACAGGGACGAAACACAGCCACACAAACCGACATGTTTCGTCCCGGGACTTTATCAGTGTACCACATCACTATACCCTCCTTACCTTATATAACACATTTCGCGCCAAAATCGCCCAACCGAGTACACTGCGCATGCAGTGCGAATAATGGAGCATATCCGATTGATCTCCAAAGGGAATCTGGACCACCCTGTCCCTAAACACTTCACCAACTGCAGCAAGTGTGGACTAAAACTTTAATATTCAAGGTATGAGTCACATTCAGATGTCCACCCAGAGGGGGTGATAGAGTTAAAAGCTTGTATCACGTGAGGCATTCTGGATCTGTCACAAAAGAACCAGGGTGCCTCGGTATGATATCGATTGGACTTTTCCCACTTTCTATAGTGGAGAGAGGTTCTTTATGATGCTACTATTCACTTATTAATTGTTAGAATTTAGATATAAGTACTTTTTGCACAATAAAATTGTTCTAGATCCTTCTGTCCATCAAATATGGGTTATGAATAAGGAAAAATATATATACACATTTGAAAAAATTCTCAATAATCACCTTTTAATGATAAAGTGTTTCTATTCCCCATATCAAAAATCCAAATCAACCATCAATGATTCAGTCTATACTCTGACTACATAATTCAAGTGTATGGATAAAGTTAGGCTTTATAAAATAATCATATTATAGTTTTTTGTATAACTATATCTACTTAGAATAGAATATAATCTTCTAAAATGATCGAATTCTAATGTAGCTTTGGACTGTTTAAATATCTTCTCTCTATTTTATTTTATCAAAGATTATTCATTGTATTACATTTGTTTTTAATGTAATCCCAAACATAACTAGCACATGTTGTCTGTTTGCAAAGTTTACTATGGGCAAAATAGTTTGTCCTTTTTTTTAACACAATAATGTTTTTGAGTGTAAAAAAAAAAACAAAAAAAAAACTGTAGTTTATTCATCCCTCTTACTATTTCTCCTTCCGCCTCCGCCCAATAGGAGCAACAGCTGGCATGCGTTCCGGGTGGAAACGGACGCATCCCAGTGACGTGTGTCTGACATCCAGGACTAGTGCCAAGGGAGCGATGTCACGGAGTATGCGACGCTGTCGCCGTCGCGCATAGCGCAGTGTCTCGGTTGGCGATTTGGCAAATGGTTAAAAGGTAAGGAGTAAATGAGTGTGGTACACCTTGATAATTCCCGTGGGACAAAACATGTCGGTGTGTGGGCGTGTTTCTGTCCCTGTGCATTATCCAATAAATCACCCTCAGTTTTAGCACTATTGCCCCTTATTCATTTTTTCTACAGTGATTCTCTGCCAGACTTCACTATTCAGCTGTGCTCCTTGCTTCCCTACACTCTACTTCTGCTTCCAGTCAGTACTGAGTTGGTTGACGAGGCTCTGGATCTTGGCAGCAGGATCATTTGACCTCTGTCAGCCTGTGACCCTGAATCTGATTCTCTGCCACCTGCCTTGACCTACCTGTGACCCAACATCACTATACTCATTCAGGACTCTGTCTCTTGGTTCTAGTCTGTGACTCTACATGTCTTATCTCAGCCCTATGGTTTCCGCTTCCTGTTTTGAACGAGCACCGTGTTGAGGAACGTTAATAAATTCCATACCTGTTACCTCCTCCAGTTCACAACATATTGTGCCACTGGACTCCATTCGAAAGCATCTGGATCTTTCTTCAGCCATTTCTGCACCTCGCCGGTTTTGTGCAAGAAAATCAACGATGTAATGATTTCTGAAACACTTCAACAAGCTGACGGAAGGTGTCGTAAGATGGTTGGTCCACACCATCAATCGAGGTCTCCTTCAACACCACCTTAATAAAAGGATTATAAAGAAACAAGAGCTATTCAGCAGATCAATAAATAATACTCATAACATTTTCCAATAGTGTACATTAAAGCACTAAAACATGTGACATCATATGGTTTTTTTTTAGATATAAATCAGTTCGGTAATATTACTGTATTTTTTCTTATAATTCAACTCTTAATGACATTTTAAATTAGTTTTAAAGCATAATTTGATTTCTATAGCAGGTTTAGCCCACCTCCCCAGCATGCAAGATCTTAGGAACACTTTCCTGTTGTGTGATATTTTGTTGCCAATATCTCCATTTGACACTGCAACTGTAGCAATAGAATAATGTTCCCCTAGCAATATCATATACATTGCGCTGAGTTACAACAGACCAAAGTTGCCCATTCTATTCCATATGTCCACAATCAGTATTTTGATAGATGTATACAGGAGCCCAAACAATTGCTATGTTTAGGTAAGATGTAGAATTATACATTTTCACAACAGTTTACTTGTACAAATAGAACAAATCTGGTGGGTGTACAGTAAGTATTGCTGCTTACTTTATATAACAGATAATGAATCCTAAGCATTGATCCACCATAACAATATGTTGTCTTAAACTGCAATATCAAATGAAAGATACGAAACATTATTTCAGGCATACAGTATAATTTCCATAAGTTTCCCTACGACCTGCCATGTCTACTCCCGCCGATTACATATGAGATCAGCTATACGGCATCTACATGGAGCGTGGGACATCTGGAAGTTAATCCTACACAATAAATATACGTATAAACACTTCCCCGTTGGGGCATTCAACATGTATTCATGCTTCTCAATAACCCTAACCGTTCCTGCGTTCTAATAAGGATTGTAGGAAGGTTTGCACTTCTGTATTTTCAGATGAGATGAATGCTCCTGGTAAACGACTATCATTCACTCCAATTATTTATCTTTTATCTCTGTTACACTGGTTTTTTAACCTTCTAATTTAATTTCAGATCTATTATAACTCATCCACAGAAATACTATTGGGGGATAAAGAAGATTGCAAATAGCCCCCCCCCCCCCCCACCCCCCCCCCCCCACCCCCCCAACACCCCCACAAAACCCCCCACCCCCCCCCCCCCCCCCCCACCCACCCCCCACAACCACCCCCCCACACCCCCCTCAACCCCACCCACCCCCCCCCCACCAACCCACCCCCCCCCACCCCACCCCCCACCCCACCCCCCCCCCCCCCCCCCCCCACCCCCCCCCCCCCCCCCCCCCTCCCCCCCCCCACCCCAACCCCCCCACCAAACACCCCCCCCCCACCCGGCCCACCCACCCATTATTTTTTTATTTGTTTTTTTTGTTTTTTTTCTTTTTTTTTTTAAGTTTTTTTTTTTTTTTTGCGTGTTTTTATATATTTATTTTTTGTTTTTGTTTTTGTTTTTTTTGTCTATAAGTGACCAAATGTTATATTATATGTCGTTTTTTATTCAATTGTTAATTTTTTGAAAGTGTTTTCATTATTTTGAGTTTATTTGTAGAAATTGTTATTATGATGCTATGAATTTTCTAATGCCATTATTTGGTATTTAAGCATCAACTCCTTTACATTCCCCCTTTTTTTGTCTTATCATTTTTCTATTTTTTCGATGTAAAAGCATTACTGTATACCAAATATCTACATTCAGTAACTAAACCTCGATACTGTAGTCGCCTTACAGGCGTCATCCTCCATGTTACACTACTGCAAGAATCCCTGTTGTGTTTGGCAGGCCGCTGTAGCCAAGGTCAGGGAAAGTCCACACTGTAGTTTTTCAAAGGATAAATGAAACGTTCAGTGAGCTTATTCTCCACACAACATGACATGCGGGTACAACGGCTCCCTTACAACAACAATAAAAATCCTAATGCTCCACGTGACAAAACTGAACATACACAACCAGCAATCCTAGCTAGCCAGGACTGCTGCTAAACCCATCCCACACAAATCCGTAAGAGTCTGTTTAAACATATCCTGCAACAATGAAGAATCTTAACTTTGGCTGCAGATAAGTAGGATGCTGATAACTTCTGGCTACAGCACTCTGCTCATGTTCCTCTTCTGACACAAAATGCGCAGACTGCTGGTACCGAAACTTATCTAACAGCAGCACGGCAGCTTTTATTCGGTAAAGCCGCCCGGCTGCATAGCGATCTGGGACGCGGAGCCGCGGCGCGCAGGGCGGCGCACGTACCCTCCCAAAGTCACCTGCTCGCACCAAGGCTTCCCGTCTCCCATCCCCCCTCTTCACACAGCTTCCCCGACAAAAAAACCACACTGGCATCAAATTAAGGTTCATTCGTCTGGGCTGGGATAGCGGGAACAAGAGGGGCCAGAGCAGATCCGGTTATCGGGGTCCGGAAGGGTGTAAATTGCACGTTGCGCTCGAATCGAGGAGGAGGGGGTGCGTGGGGAACCAGGCGCGGCTTTTAATTACTGGCGTCGCTAGGGGTAGACACCAGCATGCCGCCGGCTTTAAAAAAATTCAATAAAGATGTCGCTACTGTACCTTCCTGGCTCTCATGTGTGTCATCTTCCTTCCTGACTTCACGTCCACGAATTAACACCCGTATTAGATGCTGATAGACTCACAGACTGTTCCCCAGACATAATTGATTGGTTTACTTACCCACCCTATCATGGCCTAACGAATGGCTGCCTTTCGGGATTCAATGAATCCTTCAGATCAGCTACAATGTAAGAAAAATAGCCTAACGCTCCAGGCGGATAAAAGATATTGTTAAGCCAAAACCACCAAGACCAAGGTATCAAAAATGAGTAAATTGTATTAGTACATCATAACCACTAGTATGGGTACTATATCCTGAAAGACAGGTCAGTAGATGGTACAAGCCCCCCTAACAATCACCGTCTCATTGCCGGATATCCACCTGAAGAATAAGCAATATACTCACAAATACCGAGGGTGGTACCGCAGAGCTGCGCCTGTGCCAAATGTAAGTAAACAGGAATAAATGGAGAAACAAATCGCACAAGCAAAAAACGGAGCAAGAATGACCCAGAATCAACAAATAAGAATAAAAAGGCCTTTAAGTGACAAAGACCCATCACGCCCGTCGCGTTTCGAAAACATCCAGCTTCTTTTTTCAAGATAAACCATAAGTATACAACCTAGTAAGAGGTGTATTATAATGTATGTGCTTACACATGTTTTCCATCTCATTGAAAAAGCAATGCTGGACGTATCGCAACGCGTTGGAATGGTTTCTATTTGTCACATTAAAAGTGCCCTTTTTATTCTTAATTTTGATACATGTACATTCCTTCTCCGTTTTTAGCTATGTGCTCTTTGTTTCTCCCATTTATGCCTAGTCAGCTCAAATGAATCCAGATACATTGCTACTAGGTTAACATTCTATTTTTACAGTTTTTACCAAACTCAAACTAGCTGAGAATATTACAACGCAAATTATCTCAAAAGGAAGGTTACAAACTAGCTTGAGCACTGCTTGGGAGAATAATGGGCTAAGCCGACTAGAAATCAAAGCCATTGCGTGTAATTAAGACTCATTTAAAAAATCATTTACAATGTTATCTAATATATAATGATTTATTTTAAAAACAATCTACTATTTACACTATATTTTTTGCTAGCTTAAAATAAACAAAAACAACTGCTTACATGGAGCACGATGGTTATTTGATGGCAACCATAAACTGGCATTTGACATAACCGCCCCAAGTATTAGATCCTTAGCCTTGGAACTCTGGCGCAGTCTCACTGTTAAATGCCTCAAACCTTTCGGTGAGCTTCCTAGATGGCATCGATCTAATTAATACCGCAGACAGCGTCCCCATAACCCGCCATACCCATATCAACTGAATCACACTGAATGTGGACTGCAGCGGAAAACAACCCCCAGTGGTTAACATGGGCTTAGGAATCTCACAGATGTTGAGAGCTTTCTGTTAGAAGGCCTAAGTTTTACCAGGCAAGTGCATTCGGAGACCAGGCGCGGCACTGTATTAAGTCTTGGTTGCTGCAAAGTTAGCAAAACTGAAGCAAATCCAAACAGTCCCATTATACCCACAAAATCGGTTACACTTTGATAACATACGGTGCAATTTTGTTCTCCCGTTCTGCCCTTATTTTTTCAGCTGGGAAACTTTGAAATATGGCATCTAATGACACCTTTATCTATTTACATACAACACTATCTTGGTTAAGGACTGATGGGAGATACATTTCGCGACTACCTCACTGTCTCACAGCTGCCAATCATAGGGATCAACCTTTACTGACAATTGTAGCCGATGCACAGTAATCAAGAGACAAATTGTTGTACGTAAGCTTGCATAAATGGATATACCTCCTAATAAATAATGTGATATTTTTTTTCTGCTTGTTACAATCGATTCTTCGCCATAAGACGTTAGAAGTAACCTCACCCATATAACCTAATAGAATTAGATATTTACAAGTTTTTTTTGGTTTTTATAATAAAAAAAACTTCTATCCATCCAAAGTTACTTTGAGTCGCTCACGTCATTCACCAGCGTTTATCACATTTCCATCTAAACTGTACTTCTTCTGGGGGCGTATTGAAGCCTGGCTCTCTGATTGGTTCAATTCTGGCATTTACTCCATTAGTAGCGAGTTTTTACAAGCTTGCAATGTGTTTATTTCCAATTGGTGTATTTCCACCATCCTTTTCCTTTTGTCATACATTGTGAGGGACAGGGCAGGGATTGCCAAAGAAGAAAAGTCTCAGAAAGGCCTGGGATTGGTCCGTAAGTAGCAGCAGGCGTACTCCCTCCCCCCCCTCCCGCGAACCAGATTCATTTGAGTTGAGGGGCGATAGTAGAAGTGCTTGTGTATCTGCAAAAGTAAGTGGCTTCCCCTGAAGTGTGCTTTTAGCGCAGTTTTTTCTTCTCTCTCTCCTCTCTCTCTCTCTCCTCTCTGTGTGTAGCTTCAATGTGTGTAGCTTCAATTGTGTGTAGCTGCAGTGTGTGTGTAGGTGTGGTGCTGTGCGCAGGTGTGTGTAGGGGTGTTAAACTGCACTTTCTGAACAGTCAGCTCTGATCTGATACAGTTCAAACTGAAGATCAATGCCTGATGAAGCACAACACTGTGTGAAACGCGTTGCGAGAGCCCTACGGTGCAGTTAGAAGTCAGCCCACTGGTGTACCAAGCCCCAGCTGTCCCACCAACAACCAGAGACTCTTCGGCACGCCGGAGTGAGTTTTTCTGGGGAACCGGCGTTTGAGGCGGGCTACTATTTACGGGTCCTGCGAGAAGCCGCAACCCGGAAGTAAGAACAACGTGGTGCCGAGCCAGGCAGCCCCAGCGCGCGGGTCTACCTCGTAAGCCCCTGCACCATCTTTTTATGCCCAGGACACCACCAGGACTGTTTCCTCTGCACCTTTCTACTGGATGTACTTACCCTTATATGTAAGTTTTTACTGTTATTATTATTAACTTGTTTCAATTAAATCTTGACCCTCAGTGCGCTTTTGTGTTTTATTCCCTGCTGAAGATGCAAGGATTTGCTCTTTTCCTGCTCCAAAGTGCCCTCTGCTTCTTCCAGTGCTAGTTGCACTTCTAACTTTTCTGCTTCCACTTCTTTCTTCACATTTTCTACTTCGTGGAGCTTTTTTTCTCTCTCACTGACTTGGTCAGTCAAGTCAGGAACCTCCTCTTTCAGACTTCTGTTTTCATAGGGATCCTTAAGTTTATACACCTCTGTGCTGAGACTGTGGACCTCCTTTTGAGAGACCTCAAGCTCTGTTCTGAGATTTTAGACCCCTTTCTGAGAGACCCCATACTTCTGCTTCCAGTCAGCCATGAGCTGGTCGACAAGACTTTGTATCTTGACAGCAACAGCGTTTGACCTCTCCGAATTAGTAGTCGCATACTCCAACTCACTACGCAAGAGACACTCTGTCTTCTCCTATGTTGCATACTCAATGTTATCTGTGAACGGACTCCTCTGTAGCTTGGTATTAGGTTCTAGCTCCTTTTCCAGTCATTAACGGATGAAGTCAGAGTCATCCTTTGCTGATTGAAGTGCCTGAGCTAACACATCTTTAGCCTGGGTAATGGATTCATCACTCTTCTTCTCATTTTTTCCTTTGCGGACATTATCAGGGTGATTGTGTCAGTCACTCAAGGCTACAGAACACGTTGTATTCTTTGTGAAGCATACTTTTCTGGAACAAATGGTCATCGTTAAATGTTGCGGCAACTTCCATGTTAAATTGAGAACCTCTTTTCTTTTCTTCTTTCTTTTCTTTGTTGGGTAATCTGTGACCATGAATAGTCTTTTGGAGTCTGATCTCAGGTGATAGGTACTGCATGTGGTAGGGGTGAGGAGCTTGTTCAGGTAGCTGGGTACAGTAGCTTGCCCAGAAAGTATTTGAAGGTGAGACAGGAAAGGTGAACTTTGCGCCTAGACTCTAGTGATGACCAATCTAGTTCTTTGAGCATTTAGCAGTGATGTGTGTTGTAGTTGCATTGGAGAACAAATGTCTAGCTACGCCACTGCCTCTGCAGTTGAGCAGCTTGTCCACTTACCAACTATTCAAACATGTCATGGTTATGCAGTAAGAAAAGACAATGGACTTCAGTTTGCAGCTTCAGGCTTTCCCTCTGAGTCTCCTGAAATCAGTCTGGCCTCCAGGCTCTTAGGACAGGGAGAGCGAACATGAACGGTATGTGTCCAAGTTCGTGCACATGTGTTGATTCCAGTGCTTGAGACTTTACACGTCCGTTCACACTTTTGATGCAGTGACCAGCTTGGTAGCTAGCAACCTTCCTATGGTATACATAGGCTGGACTTCCCCCAGGATGGCTGTTTGCCTGCACCAAGCCTTGCTCTCTATGCCTGTGACCCTGACTCAGATTCTCTTACCAACTGCCTTGACTTTTATTGTTCCACTTGTTTCTTCCACCTTTTCTGCTTTGTGGGGCTTGTTTTTTTCTCCACTGACCGGTCAGTCAAATCTGCAACCTCCATTTCAGACTTCTGTTCTCTCTTTTGCAGTCTAAAAAACACTAAGAATGTTTTCATAGGCATCCTTCTATTTCCACGCCTCTGCACCTCAAGACCTCAAGCTCTATGCCGGACTGTGCCCATCTCCTTTAGAGAACAAGCTCTGTGATGAGTCTACGGACCTATTCTGAGAGGTCTCAAGCCCTGGGGTGAAATTGCCAACCTCCTTATGAGAGACTTCAAGCTCTGTGCTGAGTCTGCAGTAATCCTTCTAAGAGACCACAAGCTTTGTGCTGAGTCTGTGAACCTCCTTCTGAGAGGTCTCACACTCTGTGCTGAGATTGCTGACCTCCATCTGAGGCCCCATACTTATGCTTCCAGTTGGATGACGAGGCTCTTAATCTGGGCAGCAGCAGCATTTGACCGCTGTCAGCCTTTGACCCTGACTCTGATTCTCTGCCACCTGCCTTGACCTCAACCTGTGACCCCAACATCACTATACTCATTCAGGACTCTCATGTCTCTCGGTTCTAGTCTGTGATCCTATATCCTATCTCAGCCCTGTGGTTCTGCTTGCTGTTTTGAGATGAGAACCATGTAGAGAACATTATAATTTCCATACCTGTCACCTTCCAGTTCACAAACATATTTGGCCACTGGACTCCAGTCGAAAGCATCTGGATCTTTCTTCAGCCATTTCTGCACCTCTGCCCGGTTGTGTGCAAGAAAATCAGATGTAATGATGTTCTTAAACACTTCACAAGCTGACAGGAGGTGGTAGATGGTTGGCCCAGCACCGATATCAATCAGAGTGTCTCCTTCAACAGCACCTTATAAAAGGATTATAAAGAAGAACAAAGAGCTATTCAGCAGATCAATAAATAATACTCATAAGATTTTCCAATAGGGTACATTAAAGCAGTTAAACATGTGACATCTTATAGTAAAATTACTGTATTTTTTCTTATAATTCAACTCCTAATGCCATTTTTTGTTAGTTTTAAAGCATAATTTGATTTCTATAGCAGGTTTTACCATCGCCCCAGCAGTGCAAGATCTTAGCAACACTTTCCTGTTTGTGATATTTTGTTGCCAATATTCTCAGCAGTTTGAGCTACAAACTGTAAGAATAGATAATGTTACCCTAGCAATATCAGGATACATTGTCGTTGCTGAGTTACACTGACCGAAGTTGCCATCCTTTTGAATTGCCCATTCCTCTTCTTTATATAAACTAATTACATCAAGTACATTTGAAAACTTCTAAATGACGGTTCATAACTTTCGTCCTATGTACTGTATGCTTCCTTCTGTAAGCCATTAATGTTATTTCACGCTTTTTGTAGCCTGTTTGTATTTAATATATTGTCCACTGTTAATTCACAATAAGTAGATTTAAATGCAATCAGAGCTGAGTAAATCATCTTAGCAAATCGTTTAATTGCTTAATTGATATGTGAAGGGGTATATAGAGGATCCAAATATACCAATACATACACTCCTGACGAAGCCGTATACAGTCTATTCAGACTGGGCAACACGCGTTGAGTGGTACCTTTCTGATCCTGAAGGCGATCCGTAGTTCACCAGCCCTGCAGCCGTGACGTCACAAGCTCTGACGGGTGCAACAGAACAAGCTCCGACAACAGACTGTGAGTGGGGGAAGCTTGGAGAATCCAGGGGAGGTGTGAGCAGTGCGGTGACCCTTCGTTTTCACTTATTAGTGATAAATGCTTGTTTTTATCTTGCACATTATAAGTGCGCATTTTATATTCTTTCTACATAAAGATTTTGTCTATCAGCCTGATCGCGCTATGTAGCATTTTCTCATCTCTCCTATATACCATCATACCGCTGAGTGTGCCTCTGAGGGGAGATCCTGACTGCATTCATTCCACACGGGTAGCAGCCCTAATTGCAAACTGCATTTTATTCATCTACATCTTGTGAGTAGGCTGGACATACAAGCCAAGACTATACTACATGCCACATTTTATTGTCCATACATCTGCACTTATATTGTGTGTTATCTTTGTCTTCTTTCCCCTTATATGCTCCTCCTGGATTGTTTGAACATTGTCATACTCCTTGGAACCCGTGAAACAGGTCCCACCAGAGGGTTTGAGCTGGGTTATTAGATCAACACTTATTATTTTATATTATTATCACTATTTTTATTTTTGATTAATTGTATTTATACCTCTATTATTATATTTTCACTTTTAAGTTGTTTGCGCCTTCATATTCACTTCTTTACAATTTATTTCCAGCCAATCAGCTTTTCCTTTTGTCAGAGCAGCTCTGAGACAGGCATGGGATTGGTCAGAAGGCAAGAACAGATCTCAGAAAGGGCAGGGGATTGGTCAGGAAGTAGCAGCAGGCAGTGACACCCCCCACCCCTCTGTGAACACAGATTCGTATTTAGTTGAGGAGCGAGAGAGAGTGTTTGTGTAGCTGCAAAGTAAGTGGCTGTCTGAAGTTTGTTTGTAGCTGCAGTTTCTGTGTGTGTGTGTGTGTGTGTGTGTGTAGCTGCAGTGTGTGTAGCTGCAGTGTGTGTGTGTAGCTTCAGTGTGTGTAGCTGCAGTGTGTGTGTGTGTGGGTGTGTGTCTGTAGCTGCAGTGTGTGTGTGTGTGTGTGTGTGTGTGTGTAGAGCTGCTGTGTGTATGTGTGTGTGTATGTGTGTAAATTAAGTGTGTGTGTAGCTGCAGTGTGCAGTTACAGTGTGTTTGTATGCAGAGCTGCAGTGTGTGTGTGTATGTGTAGTTGCACTGTGTGTGTAGCTTCAGTGTGTGTGTAGCTGCAGTGTGTGTGTAGGTGTGTGTGTGTATCTGCAGTGTGTGTGTGTGTAGAGCTGCTGTGTGTGTGTATGTGTGTAGCTGAAGTGTGTGTGTGTAGCTGCAGTGTGCAGTTGCAGTGTGTTTGTGTGTAGAGCTGCAGTGTGTGTGTGTGTGTGTGTGTGTGTGTGTGTGTGTGTGTTTAGCTGCAGTGTGTTTAGCTGCAGTGTTTGTAGCTGCAGTGTGTGTGTGTGTGTGTAGACAGAGTGCGAGTGCGAGTGCGAGTGCGAGTGCGAGTGCGAGTGTGTGTGTGTGTGTGTGTGTGTGTGTGTGTGTGTGTGTGTGTGTGTGTGTACACAGAGGGGGCGGCTGTGTGTGGATATAGATAGCTGCAGTTTGTGTATACAGAGGTGCTTTAATGTATTTAACATTTTATTTTAATTTTTAAAATCTATATAACTACACAAAAGTGTCTATTATTTATGAAAAAAGCTTACATTAGCCTATAATAGTAATAATCCCCTCAGAACAGGGCATTATTGGCCAGTAATGCCCTGTTCTGAGGGGATTATTACTTAAACATTACAGGCATACCCCGGTTTAAGGACACTCACTTTAAGTACACTCGCGAGTAAGTACATCTCGCTCAATAGGCAAACGGCAGCTCACGCATGCGCCTGTCAGCAAGTCCTGAACAGCAATACCGGCTCCCTACCTGTACCGAAGCTGTGTGCAAGCAGGGAGAGTATAGAGCCTGTTACACATGCGTTATTTACATCAGTTATGCACGTATATGACGAATGCAGTACAGTACATGCATCGATAAGTGGGGGAAAAGGTAGTGCTTCACTTTAAGTACATTTTCGCTTTACATACATGCTCCGGTCCCATTGCGTACGTTAATGCGGGGTATGCCTGTAGTCAAGTTCACTGTTCTCTGTATACTCTACTTTGGAATGTTTGGCTTCTAACATCTGCTTGAGGGGAGTGAATAATTTTGTGCATCATTTAACTGCTCTAATACTGTATGGGACTAAGTTCATTTATTTTTTTAAAGGGATACATTTCTCTCTATGCATATTACCCTATTACAACATGTCATGTGTATACCATGAAAATATTCAGTATTTTAACAAATCTGGGACACAAACAGTTTACAGTACTTCTTACAAGATAAAAATTAAACATACATGTATGGTTTTATGGCTGGTCAAACCACTGACCCAGCCTGGGTTTCTGTGTTTGTCTAGGAGTGAGGTTATCTGGGGCCAACCCCTGTTTTGGAAAATGGCGTGTAACTGTATCTATTAACCATTGTCACATATACAACTCGCTTGCTCACAGGTATGCCACTGGTAACTCCACCCAACAAATCCTCTAAGTTCTCTTTCTACTTCTACTCCTCAGTCTTCTTTTATTTTTAACAAACCAACATACTCATTTTAATTTCTGTCTTTTTTCTCCCTCTCTCCCTCTCCATGTCTGTATATCTCAATTTCTCTCTCTTTATCCCTCTTCATCTCCATCTGTCTGTATCTCTCCCTCTCTCTCTCCCTCCCCCTCCATCTGTCTGTATTTCTTCATTTCTTCTCTGTCTGTCTCTCTCCCTCTCTATCCATCTTCATCTGTCTGTATCTCTCCATCTCTCTACCTCTCTCGGTCCCTCTCCATTTACTAATTCATGACAAAAAGCATCAAACATAATCATTGGATTTATCAAATGCATGGTGGTCAATTAAACTCAAAATGTTGGAGGTTATACTGATGTTATTCTTAGTTCGTTAACTTGTTCAACATAATATAAGTGACAAGGGTTTTTAAATTTCCAACCTTAATATAATAGTCACATGTGCATATTATCCAGCATGTAGGGAACCAAAGAGGGTTACCTAGGCACACACACAGGACATCTCAGATACTTTGTTTGTGGTGTCCTTTCGGATTCCTGTGCTAGTCCCTTGTGGTCACCCACCCAACGACTCCTTAGTCCGCAGACAGGATAAATAAAAATTGACTGCAAACAATGAATTTAACCACTTCAGCGATATCTTACCGCAATTTATTCAGTCCCCTGTGCAGAGGCAATAGACAGCAACAATGTTTCGGGAGGGGGGTGGAATATGGGGGTCTGGGGACACAATCCCCACCCTTCGTTTGGTCCTATTGTCTCTGCACTGAGGACTGAATAAATTGCAGTGAGATATCTCTGAAGGGGTTAAATCCCTTGTTTGCAGTTCTTTTCCATGTATCCCATATTATACAACTTCACTCACAAATTTCAATAGTTCTTTAGGACATTTCATAATGCTCTAATAAAGCAATCAATTTGGATCACACTTGGCTTACCTACGTTTGCATCTAAAGGCTGAAAATTATAATGTTAACAAAACAAAAGTGGTAAACATCTACAAAAACTATATTTAAATCTGGACAAAAATAATTGAGGCAAACCCCTCCCTTAAGAGTTAGTTAATGCATGTGATTAGGGTACTTGTTAGTGTAACTTGGCTGTGAGCCATATGGCTGTGTAACATCAAAAGAGTCACATCTTAAGTGTCATATCTAAAGTGTCTGCAAGAGTTAATTTGGGAGTTGAAATTGGAGGTGAAGATTGGAGGAAGATCTGGACTCTGCATTACAACTTTGCCACTGTGAGACATTCACTTTTAACATCTGTGATTATTTGTTCACTTTTATCCTCCATTACCTGTGATGTCTCTCCTCCTGCATCTTACTATGCCCTCACTACTGCTTTTTCTGTTTTCTCACTCCTTTGTGAATTTCTCTGTTCTCTCCAACATCCCTTCTCCCCTATTCACCATTATTTATACACCTCTCTCCCAACAAGTTTCTATACCCCGCAACAAAACACACCCACACAAATCCTCTATTCACACCCTCTATCTACTCCTTCCCACTGCTGGGGATCTTCCCATAGCCTGAAGCCAGACATACACACCTGATCTCACTCATGCCTCCCTGCCATCTCTTCCCCTGTAAATGGTGTTAATCTTTTCATTTAATACTGACCAGCCTTAAATCTCACCCCACAAATCAAGTATCCCAATAGCCTGCACTCAAGGCTATAGTCCCACACTCAGTCACTCCTACCACCCGTTGTGACCAAGCACTGCCATCTACAGCACTTACTCTCTCACCTACTGTTTCTGCAAGTTTCCCATTAAACCTCTTAGATTGTAAGCTCTTCGTGGCAGGGATTTCCTTTCCTATTGTCTGATTTTGCTGCACATATTGTATAATTATAATTCCCTGTACTGTATTCTTTGTGAAGTGCTGAGTACACTTTTGGCGCTATATAAATAAAGACAGACAATACAATAGAGCTTTTTACATTGAGAAAATGGAAATACGTTATTAATAATAATTTTAAAACAGTGTACATTTTCAGCTAAAGGTATACTTATTTCAGTAGATAAACAGTTCTGAACAATAAAGCGGCAAAATAAATCTACTGTAATTACGTGATGTATGAAAAGAAAACTGTCTAATTAGCCATTATTTAAGTTAAAGTTACCTAGGGTGAAGGTTTCATGAAGTTTTCTTAACGCAAAGTTCAACCATTCTCCTTTCAGGACTCCATTTTCTGCAGAATAGTATGTTTCAAGGTAGTCTTTGGAATTAAATTCCTGTATATATGTTTCCTGCTTAGTGAAAGATGTATCCATTATATATTCAGTTACCCTGTAACAGCTGCTCAAATGTACCTGTTACTGAGAGGTTTTACTGTATTTAAAAAAGGGGTATTCTGTAGTGTGCTACAAAAAAGTGATCTGATTAATTAGTGTGTAATACAGTGTGCAAATCAGGATGATAATATTCCTAATCAAATATGTGAATCAATGAGAAAAAAAAATATCTTATGGAAGATGACCTGCGGGCCAAATCCTCAATGTAAAAACCTCTAAAACTATAACTAATTAACTAAAAAGTTCATGAAATGATAAAGTTCCTGGTGAGGAAGAGTCCTTATCTGATGCAAGTCTCAGAGTCCTGGATGTGTTGCAGGCATGGGCAGCTCTCTCTCTCTGTTTGAGGTTTTCCTCTCTTCTTTCAGCACATGTAGAATAAGAGAAGACAGAAATTACAGACAACGCCCATAACGCAACACAATTATTTAATTAAAATAAGTTAAAACAAGTGGTACTAAACTCACAAGGTGTCAAGGTAAAAGCAGCTCTCACACTTTTTGGGTGGGGGGGAGGAAGTTTTGTGCCCACAGGTTCAAGTGGCGGGGTCCGTCTCTCTCTCCGCTGGTCGGACTGTGTAGTTGCCTCTGTGGTCTCTGGCAGTGTGATATATACCAGCTGTTGGTAATATGGAGGGGAAGGGGGGGAGGGCTTGTGACAGGCGTTGTGAGTTTATTGCCATTGGTTTTCATTTACTTTTATTAAATAATTGTGCTACACTGTGGCGTTTCTCTGCGATTCTTTCTTCTTTTTTTCTTACTGTATTCAAACCTGCAAGAATCTGATCCTTTGCCGTAAGAATGAGGAGGGTTACTGCCCCGTTTTGGGTCATCTATCAGTGTGTTTTATTATCGTGTCAACATGCGGTGTTGGGAGAAGTTATAAAAAAGCAATTAGATAAAGCAATATACTGTAAGGGGAACAGTTATATAAAGCAATAGCAGGACTTATAATGAGATGTTATATGGGGTAATAGGAGGAGTTATAGGGAGCGATTATATGGGGTAATAGGAGGAGTTATAGGGAACAGTTATATGGGCAATAAGAAGTCTTAAAAGGAGAGGTTATTTGGGGTAATAGGAGGAGTTATAGAGTGTTATATGGAGTAATAGGAGGAATTATAGGGAGCAGTTATAACTGTTAATAGGAGGAGTTATACGAATGGTTATATGGAGTAATAGGAGGAGTTACAGGGAGAGTTATATGGGGTATTAGGAGGTGTTATTTGGAGCTGGTATATGGGACAATAGTAGTTATATGGAGTGTGTATATGTGGGGTAATAGGAGTTATAGGGAGCCGTTTTATGGAGTAATAGGAGGAGTTATAGGGACCAGTTATATGGAGTAATAGGAGGAGTTATAGGGAGCAGTTATATGGAGTAATAGGAGGAGTTATAGGTAGCGGTTATATGGGGTATTAGGAGGCGTTATTTGGAGTGATTAAATGGGGTAATAGAAGTTATAGGGAGTATATATATGTGGGGTAAAAGGAGGAGTTATAGGGAGCGGTTATGTGGATCAATAGGGTGTGTTATAGAGAGCAATAAGTGGAGTTATAGGGAGCAGTTATGTGGAGCAATAGGAGGAGTTATATGGATCAATAGGGGGAGGTACATGGAGGGGTTATATGGAATAATAGGGGGCGATATACCTGTAGGTAGCAGTTATATGAATCAATAGGAGGTGTTATCGGGAGATGTTATATGGAGCAATGGCAGGTGTTAAAGGGAATAGTTTTATGGAGCAATAGGAGGAGGTATGGTAGAGTTGTAGGGAGTGTTGTTATGAAGAAACTCGAGGTGTTGCAGGTAGCGTCTGAATGGAACAATTAATGGACATACAGTACATGTTAATATTTGATGTCAAATGTAGTAAGCAAATTCTGTACGAGGGATCAAGGACTTTGGAAGGAGGGAGAATTTAGTGGGTGGAAGGAGGGAGTTTAGGAGCAGGGAGGAGGGAATTCTGCAGGATGGAGGAGGGGTTTTGCAGGATAGGGATGGGAGTTTCGGAGGAGGGAGGACAGAGTATGTCCTAAGCTGATTCACTGACTCCCTGTGCTGACTCATAGCTGAATCTTTGCATGTAACCCTTAGAGATGGAGTTCTACTTCTCATGCAATTCCGAACTACTAAACTATTCCGGATCACACGCTCTGTGTGTTTATCTTTATCATATTCTGAGTAGGTCAAAACACATGTGATCCCACAACGCCAGTGCACATCCTCCTCTTCAATGCGGCATCAAATCTCGGGACCTGATCCTGCTATGCAGATTATTATATGCTTTGCGTGACCATCTGATACTACAGGGAATAAAGGATTATCTGAAATACAGTATGGCTTTGCATTTTAAACACAAAAGTCCTTATTAATGTTAAGGAATTGAAGGCTAAGGCTGAATTGGTAGAGAAGGAGAAAAACTGCAAGAGCACTACTGTAGGTATCAAAAAAGTAGAAAGGAGGGTGCGTATCACATAAAAAGATTATTTATTGGTCATGGAAAAACAGGGCAATGGAGAGCCCTACCAACGTTTCACGCGTCACAGAGCGCTTTCTCCTTGAGGGATACGCACCCTCCTTTCTACCTTTTTGATACCTACAGTAGTGCTCTTCCAGTTTTTCTCCTTCTCTACAGCCTACCCCTTGGACGGAACGACACCTGGGAACCCTCACCTTTGGATCGCATAGACTGTCAGCACTCAAGTGAGTCAATCGCTTGCTACATGTTTTCCTGTTCAGGACTTTATTTAGACATTGGTACGTTATGGTGGTTATTATGCTCAATCTTCCTGGTGTTATTGTTAACTACAGCGTCACTTATTAGTGAGTTTACCATCCGGGACTGCAACCCATACCTGTCTATCAAGTTTATGTTTTGGGGTCCCCTTACAAGTATCTGGTTATTCTTTCATTTATCCTACTGTTGGGGGTCTTTAGCATTACGCAGTCACATGGTAAGGCTGAATTGGGATGATGAAATTTTGTTTTTGTCTTTATATTTATGTTCAGACACGCAGTTTTTTAATGTAAATATTGTAACGTTTCCAAGATTTCTTAGTGCTTGTCGATGTTCCCAAAAGCATGGATTCTGGATCACACTATTCAAAGTACTTATCTCCAAAGATTACTTGGGATATAATATGGCTTAATCTTTACACCGTCATAAGGACTAGAAACCTATTAGGTTACAATGCTTGCCACTTCCTGTAAAAGCTTTCGAATATTAACAAAAATATGTTCCACCAGTCACCCTGATCGCTCTCTCATTGCTTAAATCTGATTCTAAGCCCATTTTCACTGCGTTTCGTGTGAGACGTATCTGTAGGCTCCATAAACAAAATCGTAAACTCTAAGGCAGCAGTGCGCAAAGTGTGGGGCGCGCTCCTCAGGGGGGCGCGGGCGATTGCAGAGGCCCCCGCTCTTCCCCATGGCATAAAATTAAATGCCGGGTGTATCGCGGAGGCCTCTGCAATGCTATTACTTACCTTGACTCTGCTTTCGTCACTCATGTCCACTGCAACGCAGCCATCAAATGACACCACGGTAATGTGACGTTACACGCGTCAATGACACTGGGGTCACTGTGAGCGTCACATGACCCAGGCGTTATTTGATGCCGCATCAAGGTAGGGAGGGGGTCAAGCAGACGGAGGGAAGGCAGGGGGGGCGCAACTGCAAAATGTCTGCTCCCCCTGCTCTAAGGTGCCGTGAATCAAAACCGAGTTAGGCACAAAACCAAATCCATGAGGGCCTTTCTCCAGTGCTTATAACATCATGTTAGTTGTATTTATTTTGACTTTTTCTAATGCGCTGCACACCAGGACACTCCGAACAAGAGCACGTTATCAAAATGAGAGAGAAGAGGGTGTGTGCTCCCTTCTGCACAGCTGTCTCCTCCACATGCGATATAAAGGTGATTTGGGGTGGTAATATACTGCATAGCACGTGGGACTTTTACGATTCTCTCTGGCCCTCCCATCACACCCTCCCCTCACCCCAGTAATGTCAGGTTAAATCCCGGCATGACTATAATGGAGATCGATGGATAAGCATCCTTAGGCTGCACTTATAGCTGGCGACGGCGACTTGACGTCACGCTAAAGTCGCTGAAAAATCAAATTGAAGTGACTTATACAGCGATCGACGACCATCCGTTGGGCTTCAATACATTGGTTTTAAAAGCCATTGCGCTGCTGCGCTGTCACCGGCACCTATAAGTGCAGCTTAAGGAACACCAGTTAGCCCGAACAGTCGAATACACAAAATAACACTTACTGTAGGGCCGCTAGTATTCTAAAAAACAATCTGGGTCAATCACCAACAAGACCCAAGGTACATGCTGGGTACATGCTGGGGGATTAACAGTGTGGGGTCCCTGCAGTCCCCATTAAAACTGAATGGGACTTCCAGGACCCCTGCTACACTGGGCGACCACCGAGGGAGCCCTGGTGTCCCGCGATGTGGGGAACGCGGCAGGGGTTCCCGGGGACCCGCGGACCCGAGAGGAGAGGGGGAAGCCGCGATCGGCGGCCTCTCCTCCGCTGCTTCGGCCCCTCCGCGCGCGCCAGGGTAACTGCTCGAATAAACTCGGCCGCAGCAGTAGGTTAATCCGATGGGCCCATTAGTCTCTGCAGAAATGTTCAACTGAATGTTTCCCATATGTACCCAGATATACCGAGCATGTACCTCCTTAAGGTACAACGCACACTGAATAATACCTGCGCAGGCCACGTTTGTTTTTATTTAAATTGCTCCCTTTTCCGTTCTATGTCGTCTCATACAATCAATTGCAGTGATTAATGGAGTAATTTGGATGCTAGTGCAGCTCTATGTTCTAAGGAATGTGCTGCGTTGTGTCACTTTTCTTGAAGGTTTTGCGTTGTGATTTCGTGGCGTATGCTGTGTTTTTGGCTCAGAATACAGCATAGTGCTGGTACAGTACTGTAGTGCCAAGTTCTATGGCAGGAGTACATATTCTTAACAATTATGTGTGTATTCAGGGCAAAAAAATATCACATTTTTTACCACCACTGCGTCGGAGCTAGAATTACTTCTCATATATGGACCACTAAGATCACAACGCGGTGTGCAAATCAGGATGATAATTTTCCTAAATAAATATGTGAATCAATGAGAAAAAAACAGTCTCATGGAAGATGGCCTGCAGGCCAAATCCTCAATGTAAAAAACTCTACAATTATAACTACGGTAATTAACTAAAACGTTCATGAAATGAAAAAGTTCCTGGTGAGGAAGAGTCCTTATCTGAAGCAAGTCCCAGAGTCCTGGATCTGTGGCAGGCGTGGGCAGCTCTCTCTCTGTTTGAGGTTTTCCTCTCTTCTTTCAGTACATGTAGAATAAGAGAAGACTGAAATTACAGAGAACGCCCATAACGCAACACAATTATTTAGTTAAAATAAGTGAAAACAAATGGTACTAAACTCACAAGGTGTCAAGGTAAAAACAGCTCTCACACTTTTTGGGTGTGGGGGGGGGGGAGTTTGGTGCCAACAGGTTCAAATGGCGGGGTCCGTCTCTCTCTCCGCTTGTCGGACTGTGTAATTGCCTCTGTGGTCTCTGGCAGTGTGATATGTACCAGCTGTTGGTATATATGGAGGGGCAGGGGGGGAGAGCTTGTGACAGACCTTGTGAGTTTATTGTCATTGGTTGTTATTTACTTTTATTAAATAATTGTGCTGCACTGCGGCGTTTCTCTGCGATTCTTTCTTCTTTTTTTCTTACTGTATTTAAACCGGCAAGAATCTGATCCTTTGCTGTAAGAATAAGGAGGGTTATTGCCCCGTTTTGGGTCATCCATCAGTGTGTTTTATTATCGTGTCAACATGCAGTGTTGGGAGAAGTTATAAAAAAGCAATTAGATAAAGCAATATACTGCAAGGGGGAACAGTTATATAAAGCAATAGCAGGAGTTAAAGGGAGATGTTATATGGGGTAATAGGAGGAGTTATAGGGAGCAGTTATATGGGGTAATAGGAGGAGTTATAGGGAACGGTTATATGGGCAATAGGAAGTCTTAAATGGAGAGGTTATTTGGGGTAATAGGAGGAGTTATAGAGTGTTATGTGGAGTAATAGGAGGAATTATAGGGAGCAGTTATAACTGTTAATAGGAGGAGTTATAGGGAATGGTTATATGGAGTAATAGGAGGAGTTATAGGGAAGGTTATATGGGGTATTAGGAGGCGTTATTTGGAGCTGGTATATGGGACAATATGCGTTATAGGGAGTGTGTATATGTGGGGTAATAGGAGTTATAGAGAGCAGTTTTATGGAGTAATAGGAGGAGTTATAGGTAGCGGTTATATGGGGGTATTAGAAGGCATTATTTGGAGAGATTAAATGGGGCAATAGGAGTTATAGGGAGTGTGTATATGTGGGTAAAAGGAGGAGTTATATGAAGCGGTTATATGAATCAATAGGGTGTGTTATAGCGAGCAATAAGTGGAGTTATAGGGAGCAGTTATGTGGAGCAATAGGAGGAGTTATAGGGAGCAGTAATATGGAGCAATAGGATGAGTTATATGGATCAATAGGGGGAGGTATATAGAGTGGTTATATGGAGTAATAGGGGGAGGTATATAGAGTGGTTATATGGAGTAATAGGGGGAGGAATACCTGTAAGTAGCAGTTATATGAATCAATAGGAGGTGTTATCGGGAGATGTTATATGGAGCAATGGCAGGTGTTAAAGGGAATAGTTTTATGGAGCAATGGGAGGAGGTAGGGTAGAGGTGTAGGGGCTGTTGTTATGAAGAAACTCGAGGTGCTGCAGGTAGCGTCTGAATGGAACAATTAAAGGACATATATGTTAATATTTGATGTTTAATGTAGTAAGCAAATTATTTAGGTGGGATCAAGGCCTTTGGAAGGAGGGAGAATTTAGTGGGTGGAAGGTGGAGTTTAGGAGCAGGGAGGAGGGAATTCTGCAGGATGGAGGAGGGGTTTTGCAGGACTGGGATGGGAGTTTTCAGAGGAGGGAGGACAGAGCATGTCCTAAGCTAAACCCTGAATACTGCATACCGAATAAGGGCTGAGCCCTCCACTGACATACACTTAGAATGCCTAAGAAACATTAATTTATTTTTACACTGGAAGTTTATCACAGAAACAATGCTGCAGCAGCGGACCTTCCAATCAATTGTCAGTCAGTCCAATTGGTTCACTGACTCCCTGGGGTGACTCATACGTGAATCTTGCATGTACCCTGGGAGGTTGGAGTTATAGATACAAACTATTCGGTATCACACGCTCTGTGTGCTTATCATTGTGCAAATCTGAGTGGGTCAAAACACATGTTGATCCCACCGACGCGGGTGTCACATCCTCCTCTTCAATGGTCGGCATCAACAAGTCCCGGGACCTGATCCTGCTATATCATTAGTATAGTTTGCGTGGACCATCTGATACTACAGGGAATAAAGTGATTATCTGAAATACAGTATTGGCTTTTAATTTTAAACACAAAAGTCCTTATTATTGTAGCCAGGTCCCCTCCTTTGTCCCCCTCCCCGTCACTCACCCCCTCCCTTTCGCCCCGTGTCGGCGCATTGGTTGTATTGTCGCCGGCTATGTTAGTACGGACTGACGGTATTCGGTCGGTTGCCGTGGGACGCAGCGGCGAGATGGGGCCGTTGCCGGGTGTAGCCCATCGGGCCGTCGCTAGGACCGCGTAGCGTTTGCACCGGCCGGCGGTTAGCGAGCAGGGCGCGCCATGACAGGTAGCTCGCGCATGCGCAGGAGGTCAGCTAGCGCGGGAAGGTTCCAGATAGCTGCGATTGCGCGAGAATAGAAGGCCAGCCCCCAGGGTGCATATAGGGGCAGAGAACAAGTGACGTCCAGGGAGCCAATCATAAGGCCAGGATTCCCCTGCTAGCAAGGAGATACATTTCGCGGGGGTTTTGCAGCCACGCACTCATCAGGATCCGGCCGCTAGGGGGAGGAGGTGGATGCAGGGGTGAGTGACCCTCTGCATTAGGCCAGCAGCCCTCCCAAGGAGTCCCAGTTAGGTCCTGAGTCATGCTATTAGCTTGGAGCTTAGGACAGGCCCTAGATGGGACAGCCCCATTTATTTGGTTGAATAGACAGGGACACAGTGTTGAAGCAGTGCGCCCTGTGAGGTGGGTTATGGGTCTCAGAAACCACGCACAAGACCCTGCGACAAGAGTGACATTGTTTGCGCTGAACTTTCAACCCACGCGTGTGTGGAGGACCCCGTGGATATGTGTGGATTATTATCGCGAGGTACCCTGGCTGGAGCGCCGGGCAGGTAACCTGCAAACTCACGTGCACCAACCAGGCCTATCACCAAACATAGTGCTGCGCAGTCACAACACACATGTACAGTGGTATTTGACTTCGAGAACACGAGACATTTGGGTGGGGGTTATGGACACAGGGTGGGGTCACATGTGGGTGGTTAGCGTTAGCGTCCGCCGTGACGCATAGAGGTGGTTAGCGTCCGCCGTGACGCATAGAGTTGGTTAGCGTCGCAGTGACGCTAGAGGTGATAGCGTCCGCTGTGGACGCTAGTGTGGTTAGCGCCCGCCGTGGCGCATGATGCTGTTATGTTGTTTGATGTTGTGCTGTACGTGATATGTGTGTTTTCCTGCAGTAAGCCCGTCTCGGTTTTTATTTATTCGGTCGTGTTGTGTGGTTGTTTCCTGTGAGGGGCCTCCTCCCCACTCGTTGGGATCCCTCCCAGTGGAGGAGTTGCACCAAGAGAGGTATGATAAAGAGTACCCCAGGTTCCCCAAGGCGAGGCTAGGCTCCTGAGAGCCACACAGGTTGAACAGCAAGTAGTAGCGGCCGTAGTCATAGGGAATACCCTACATTTGGGAGCGCTGCTGAGATTTCGACTCTGGGGTGCTCCGAACTCAGTAAAATTTCGTTAGGTTACCGTTACCTTCCCCAGGCCAGGGTGTACAAGTCTAGGGCGTGTTAAAATGCAAGTTCCCGCCACTCACAATCCCTTGCGTCCCATAGGCACTCCTTTGCCCGCAATGCCTCACCTATTGACCTATGTTTAATCCAATGCGTACCAGGTTAGAAAAGTTGCCAGAACTTGTGGGTCGCCGCTCCGATAACACCCGACGGGGCTGTGCACCGTTATTACTCACTGGGGGATGTGAACTTCAGTCGCCAACAATGCAAGGCCAATCCAACTTGGCGTTTCACGGGGCTCGTCAGCTCAGGGTTGTACCGTTACTAATATCGGAAAGTGTCGTGTAAAATCGAGCCCTGTGAGCCCCAGAATACACCGACCTGCTAGGACTGTAATGCCCGCATGTCCCTGTCCACCCCAGAAAGTGTATGCGGGGAGTGAGGCCAGGTTTGTATCCTCTGTCGAATTGTCGCTCACAGACGAGACTACGCCCAAAGGAACTGGGAGAATCCAATTATAACGACTCCAGGCTCATCCACAACAACTGGTAGGCCCAAGCCACGAAGCCCTTCCACTTCAGCCAGATCGTCAAGTTTAAGAAAGCCTTTTAGCGAGGTAACCCTACTCCCAACTGGTGAAGGAGCTTGTTGATGTTTGCGAAGGAATAGCTTCACCAGGTACTGGAAGAGTGGACCTGTCCTGATGAGGTTGAAAAGACAACGATCATGGGATGTGCCTGCGCCCGCCTGCGTGCCTACTACCATAAGTATAAAGTCAGCATCGACTGAAGGTTACCGCACATCAGATGATCGGAGGTCGCTTTACCCGGTATGGTAAGGAAGTGATGTGGAGTGAGCTATGACAAGATATCAGATCTCCGCAGAAAGAGGCGGGAAAAGCCATCCGAGTACATACAACATCCAGTGTGCTCTCTGGGGAGCTAGTTTCCCGCACAGTCATCAAGGCCTCAGAATAAATGAGTATGGCGCACTAAATTCCTGCGGGAGCCATACCACGCACATATCGTGATAATGATCAGATGCACGCTCACAGAAGGGAGACCCCCCTACTCTAGAAGACCTACTGAGAGGGTGAAGGTCATGAGCCTTATACTGGTGCATACGCCCAAGAAGGCCAAAGACCCGCGCAAGGATGAGACCAAGGAAGCAACATGCCAAAGCAAAGGGGAGCAAGAGCGGTAGGATACGCCACCCGGAGTGCTAGGTCCGCTCCCAGGTCATTGACGGTCCGCGGTCCCCGACAGATTACGTTTTTTGACTGCAACTGTGGAGGCAGGGCCATGTCTGCAAGGAACTGTTCAACCACCACTAAGGCCCAGACCTTACCACCGTGACCGTCGCGAAGCGGCAAGCTCGTCCCTATCAACCGTACCGAGGATGTTGACGAGGAGTCGGGAGGCCTTCCACGGAGGAGACCGCCCCCGGCGATGCTACTGCCGAGTAGGGCCCCACGCGTATAAGAGTCGTCGTGGAGGGGATACTACTCTTCAGCACTTCTGGACACTGGATCACAATGACCATCATCTACCGTCCTTCTACGACCAGCACCTCAGCCATCTCCCTGTGCAGTCAGTCCGAAAAGATGAAGTTGGGGACTGAGTAAAGATGATTATCCCATAGACGGAATAGTAGCGGTCAAGCTGGATATCTTGCAGTTGAACCTAAAAGTCGCATCCCATCTGCGGTGGAAGCTTGGTCTGTCCAGAGGCTCGTGGGAACATCCCAGTGCCCCCATCATACTAGGCACGAATGCCGTATTGAGGTCGGTGATTCGCTCATTCCTACAATAAGCCGGCGAGCTAACCGTTGTCATCCCTGAATATAGCCCCTGGCCTGCGGAAGAATGCCTATAGGGTGGCGTATGAGGAAGAGTATGTGAAATCTTTAACCAGAGCGAGGGTTATTGCAGATTCCACCAGGGGGAGTGAGGTACGTGTACAGCGCTGATCAAGTACCCCATCGCACGAACACGACCGATACGTCTATACCTCTTGAGACCCTCCGATCTGAGAATCAGTGGGGATACCGAATGATACCTGAAGTACGGGATTGGCCACTACACGTCCCCAGGAAGATTACTGTGTCCTATCCAGAACAGTCTCTCCATACCGTGCCGCATGGAGTAGGACAAAGGTTGGTGTAGAATTATCCTGTGATCCTGTAGACGACCCAGTGACCGTTCCCACACTGCCCGTGTGGGAGAAGAGGCGAGCACTACAATTCGACTTCGGAGAGTCTCCCCTGGAAGGAAGCATGGAAAGAGAAGCTACGTGCTCAGTTGAGAGAGAGACGAGATGTGTTCTCTACTAGTGAGATGACGTGGGATGCAGCAGAAGCGCTCAGACACGATTCGTCTGAATGATGACACGCCAGTTTAGGAAGGTCGCGCCGCTTAGCTCCCAGAGATGTGAGATGTGCGGGTGTCCTGAACGAGATGGAACGGCCGGCATCAGTGACCGATCTCGAGAGTCCCTATGCCTCACCGATTGTGGTGGTACGAAAGAGAATGGGTCTGTTCGATTGTGCGTGGATACAGAACATTGAACAGACGTACTGTGCCTGACCAATACACGCTACCCAAATAAGGAGATTCTCAGCGCACTGCCGGGAAGCCATGGTTTAGCGTGTGGACCTTCGATCTGGGTATTACCAGGTTCCGATGAGCCTACTGATCAAGAAAGACGGCGTTGTCTGTCCCCTGGGATTTTATCAGTCACTCGGATGCCCCAAGGTATCTGTGGCGTAAGCCACTTTCCAACGGCTAGAAAAAGACGATTGGAGATATGTGTCCACGTGAGTGTGTTGGTCTATCTAGACGAACATAATGTTGTTCGGAGCCACCCTTGAAGAACACGAGACTAGGTGATGAAAGTATGGATCGCTTAGGAAGAAGGCCTGAAGCTCTCATTGGATAAGTGCCGCTTCTGTCGACTCGGTCACTTATGTGGGTCATATCGTGTCCCAGACGGAGTGGCCACCGACCCGGCCAAGGTGGAGGCGGGAGGTGGTAATTGGCCAAGACCCGAGAATGTTGATGGAGCTAGCTTCATTTTCTCGGGTTCTGTGATTAATTATAGAAGATCGTGGATGGATACTCCAGAAGGCAGCTGTGCTGAACGATCTGTTGAAGGTCTATCCAGGGAACCCAAGCAGAAGAGGACCCCCCCCCCAGACCCCTTCGGGGATCGGGGACGCCGCTTGTGAGAAGCATTTAAGAGGCTGAAGAATAGTTTAACGGAGGCTCCGTTCTAGCATATGCTGACCCGGAGAAGCCTACATTCTGCACGTTGATGCCAGCCCTCAACGGCTTGGGAGCGTACTACACCAGAAGTACCCCACTTGGCTTCGTCCTGTGGCGTATGCAGTAGAAGTTTGACTGCCCAGTGAAAAGAATTATCCAGTTCACAATTGGAGTTCCTCGCGCTCAAATGGGCCATATCTGACAAACATACATGATTACCTATATGGGGTCACCTTCGAGGTCCGAACAGACAACATCCGCTGTACCTATGTACAACACCACGGCAAGTTAGATGCGACCTGGTCACAGATGGTTGGCCACCCTGCCGCCAATTACCAGTTTTCTATGAAATATAAGCTGGACCTCATATAGAGCCGATGCTTATCTAGGAGATCGGGACTGGGCGGACGCCGCCGACGGGCCCTGGGAAAAATTCCAGGGACCAGGAATGGAGAGCTATGTGTTCCACTGCTGCTATTGTAAAGACCGAGTGGCATTCCCCGAGCTACGAGTAGTGGTTCTTTAGGGTGTCGACCTCAAGCCCTCCAGAAGCTTATTGCCACCCTGATGGCATGGTCTAACACAAGAGTTATCTTCACGGTGAAAGAACTGGTACTTACACAGACACATGATCCTGCGGCTAAGGCTGTCCGAGAGGCCCTACACAAAAATGACTCTTCACTGGTGAAACGGGCTCCTCGCGAGGATGTGGGTCTTCTCATGAGAGAATGGGATAAGTTTGAGATGGAAACGGCCTACTCTATAGGGTTGTTCAATTCCACAATCATCCTGACCGTCGACAACTATTTCTACCTCGGCGTATGGCAAGGTCTCGTTTTAAGATCACTACATGATGATCATGGACATTTGGGGGTGGATAAGACCTTGGGTTTAGTGCGAGAACGGTTCTTTTGGCCTAGAATGGGGAGTCATATGAACACACTGCAGAAAATCTACGGTGCATTCATAGAAGACCACCCACCCTGCTTTGCTCAAATGGGCCATCTCAAAGTGCTGGGCCTATGGATTTAGTTTGTATGACTTTTTGTGCATAGAGCCAGATTCAGGGGTAAGAAATGTGCTAGTAGTGACAGATCACTACACTCGATACGCTCAAGCCTTCCCCACGAAGGACCAGAAGGCTACCACAGTGGCTAAAGTACTGTGGGAAAAGTATTTCGTGCATTATGGTCTGCCCAGCAGGATGCACTCTGACCAGGGACGGGATTTTGAGAGCAAGCTGATCAAAGAAGTGTAACCCTGTTGAACATTCAAAAGTCCAGGACTACTCCCTACCACCCCGAGGGAGATGCGCTCCCTGAAAGATTTAATCGGACATTGCTGGACATGCTAGGCACTCTGAAAAATTCCCAAAAAGGGAATGGAGTAAGCATGTTGAGGCCTTGGTGCATGCCTACAATTGCACTAGGACGAGTCCACCGGATACACCCCATACTTCATGATGTTGGGAGGGAAGCCAGACTGCCAATCGACATCCGCCTGCGGGTATCTACCGACGGGATACCCAACATGGCTCATTATCGATATGTTGCAAGACTCCAGGACAGTCTACAACCGTGCCTATCAGTTAGCTGATGAAAGAGCAACCGCTCGACTGAATGCCAATAATAAAAGACGGTACGATCACAAAGTACGCTATAGAGCGCTCCAACCAGGGCGAAGCCGTTCTCCTACGCAACTTAGGGATTCCAGGCAGCCACAAGTTAGCTGATCGCTGGGAGGAGGGGGCCTTTTCAAGTAGAGTCCCAAATGCCGGGCCTCCCTGTTATCGCATACGTGAGTAATGGCAAGTAAAAGTTTGGCACCGAAACCACTTTTACATCTCCCAACTGGGAGAAAGTGAACCTGAAACAGAAACAGTAATGAACGACAGTGAGCCTGAGAGGCTATTGCGAATCCCGGCCCCATAGATGAGACAATTCCGGATCCTTTGAGGGAACATCCAACAGAGACTGGTGGGCACCTCCGGAGGCGCAACAAGTAAGGGGCCAGCTGACAAAGTACCTCCATCGGAATTTTCACCAAGTAATCAATCATTGACATACCACTCCAAGTTTTGTGCCTCAAAGAGACAATGTTCAGTTGCAAAGAGACTTTCCCAAACTGGTTCACCCTCTGGAGAGTCTAGGCCTCAAGCCCTACGATGGTCTGTCTCAAGAGGAAGAAATGGAGACTGAGACTCTGCAGGAGTCAGAGTGAGAAGCCCTCCCACTAGAGTGGCTTATGATTCTTTAGGGGCACCTCACTATGAGTCTCAGCAGCAAGCTAAGCCAAGCTAGCTCAGTTATCAATATGTTTGTTGAACTGTACAATCTCGTTTAGAGTAATCGTTATGTTGTACTTTAACACTGCATTTTTTATTATATAAATTTTACATGTTGGAAGGTTATGTGGTTCAAGCGAGGACGTTGGAGTTTTCACACAGGGGGAGATGTAGCCAGGTCCCCTCCTTTGTCCCCCTCGCGCACTCACCCCCTCCTTCCCCGTTGCGCGCGTGGTTGTATTGCGGCCGGTTGTTAGGGAAGACGGATCGGGCGGTTGCGGGGCGCGAGCGGCGAGCAGGCCGGTTGCCGGGGTGACGCCGATCGGGCCGTCGCTGCCGCGATCGCTTGCCACCGGCCGGCGGTTTAGCGGAGCAGGGCGCCGCCATGACAGGTAGCTCGCGCGCATGCGCAGGAGGTCAGTCTAGCGCGGGAGGTTTCCAGATAGCTCGCGCATGCGCGAGAAAAGGCCAGTCCCCCAGGGTGCATAGGGGCAGAGACACCTGACGCCAGGAGCCAATCAGAAGGCCAGATTCCCCTGCTAGCAGGAGAACATTTCGCGGTGTGTTTGCAGCCACGCACTCACTCAGGATCCGGACCAGCTCGGGTAGGGGTGGAGGTGGATGCAGGGGTGAGTGACCCTCTGCTTAGGCCAGCAGCCCCCAAGGTCCAGTTAGGTCCTGAGTCATCTATTAGCTTGTGGAGCTTAGGGACAGGCCCTAGATAGGGACACTGCCCCATTTATTGTTGAATAGACAGGACACAGTGTTGAAGCCGTCGGCCCTGTGAGGTGGGTTCTGGGCTCAGAACACCACCCAAGACCCTGCGACAAGGAGTGACATTGTTTGCGCTGAACTTCACACCCACGCGGTGTGAGGACCCCGTCGGATCGTGTGGATTATTATCGCGCTAAACCCGTGGCTGGAGCCCGGGGCAGGTAACCTGCAACTCACTGCACAACCGGCCTATCACCAAACTAGTGGCTTGCGCAGTCACACAACACATGTACAGTGGTATTTGACTTCGAGAACACGAGACATTTGGTGGGGGTTACTGGACCACGGTGGGTCACATTGTGGGTGGTAGGCGTCCGCCGTGACGCCTAGAGGTGGTTAGCGTCGCCGTGACGCCAGAGAGTGGTTAGCGTCCGCCGTGACGCCTAGAGGTGATAGCGTCCGCTGTGACGCCTGTGTGGTTACGCCCGCCGTGGCGCATGATGCTGTTATGTTGTTTTTGATGTTGTGCTGTTACGTGATAGTGTGTTTCCATGCAGTAAGCCCGTCCTGTTTTATATTCGGTAGTGTGTGTGGTTGTTTCCTGAGGGCCTCCTCCCACTCCGTTGGGATCCCTCCAGGTGGAGGGTTGCACCAAGAGATGTATGATAAGATGTACCCCAGGTTCCCCAAGCGGAGGCTTAGGCTCCTGAGAGCCACCAGGTTGCACAGCAGTAGTAGCGCCGGTAGTCATAGGGAATACCCGTTACATAATGTTAAGGAATTACAGGCTAAGGCTGAATTGGTGATGACGAAATTGAGTTTTGTCTTTATATTTATGTTCGTAAACACCAGTTTTTACTGTAAATATTGTAACGTTTCCAAGATTTCTTAGTGCTTGTCGATCTTGCCAAAAAGCATGGATCTGGATCACATTTATTACAAAGTACTTAACTCCAAAGATTACTTGGGATTATAATATGGCTTAATCTTTACACAATCCAAGATTTCCTTATACAATATCTAATGCAGACAGTATTTGTCACACTAATACTTGTTTTATATCTCTCCTCTCTCCCAACCTAGATAGTTTTCATGACTTATTGTGTATAATAATGTTTTTGTTTTTGATAATATGATAGTATTACCTGTTTTTTTTTTAATCCATTCCAATTAGTAACTGGACTGAATGAGTTATCACATTTGCACTTTTGTTCCAGTACTCAATAAATTCTACATAACTAATAATTAAAAAATATTTTTCAGTTTTAAGTATGTATGAATAAAGATTGTCTTAATAATTTTTTTTATGTATTTAATTATTAGTAAAGAAATGAGTGTAGGTTTTTTTGACCACAGAGCAATGTGCCTATGTAAAGCAAAACCTGTGGGTAAATCATGTTTTGAATTAGCTGAAAGAGATAGCATCAATTAACCAATTAGGCTTTAATCTATAAATCACTATGCCCACGCAATATTGTATGACGCTCCTGACGAGAGCTGTATGACGCAGCGAAACGCGTAGAGCCTGATCCGAGCTTACTCAGTCAAGCTGCAGCTGACTGGAAGCGAAGACTAAAGACCCAGACGTTTGTGCTCTCCAGTGATCCCCCTCTCAGCGCCTCGCAGTCCATTGCCATCGGATGCGACCAGATACCACCCGGAAGTGACGTCAGACGCCATGCCGACGGCAGCAACTGGGAACAGAGGAGGACGGGAGACAGCACAGCGGGCGCACTGAGCGCAAAAGATACCTTTATGTGCCTGATATTTGTGTACAGAAGTGTGAGTACATGTCCTACAATTTCACTGCTTATAAACTCTGCTTTTTGCAAGCTATACTATTGGCCGTTTCTTCTGCTCTTCTTTTATATTATTCCATGGAAATCGAGCCCATTCCTGAAGTAACCCTCATAAGGAAGATCAAGAGGGGATAAAAGCCCTACCTAAAGAAACCTCAGTACCATATCACTATCTGACAGAGTCAGAGAAAGCGAATTTCCCTATATGTTGCTGAAGTAGGGTTCTCCCCAGAGCTAAGATTCACGCAAATTAATTCATTATTGAATCACAATACTGACAAATTATTGTTTTATATGTTTTTTATTCACATGTTGTTTTCCTGACTGGGTCGCTCATTTCCACAACCAATCACGACTGTACTTGTGGGAAATCCGAGCATATTTCCCTGGAAGGTTTGAGAAGTACCCTGTCGGGTAACATCATTTAATTTATTGTATCACACTTCAAATTTATTAGAAAGCTGTGGCGCCTAGGCAAGTCATTTAGTATACTTAATCTTTACAACCATCATAAGACCAGAAACCATATGGGTTACAATGCTGCCGCTTCTTGTAAAAGCTTTCGAATATGAACAAAAAGAATGTTCCACCGTCACCCTGATCGCTCCTCTCATTGCTATTAAAGTCTTGATTCTAAGCCCATTTTCACTGCGTTTCGTGTGAGACCTATCTGTAGGCGCCATAAACAAAATCGTAAACTCTAAGGCAGCAGTGTGCAAAGTGGGGGTGCGCTCTTTGGGGGGGCGTGGGCGGTTGCAGAGGCCCCGCGCTCTTCCCCAAGGCATTAAAATTAATACACCGGGGGATCGCGGGAAGGCCTCTGCAATGCATTACTTACCTTGACTCTGCTGTCGTCACTCGTGTCCATGGTAAGCAAGCGTCAAATGACACCACGGGTCATGTGACGTTACACGCGGTAGGCGGACGCTCACAGAAGGTATGCAAGGGAGGGTGGTTATAGTGAAATTAAATAAGGCTTTTATTGCGCCTGTTTCCTTAAAATCAGGAAACCATCCAAACAAGGGGTAAACAAAGCTTCTATTCACTTGGGAGTATTTCTGGTGAAATACTATGCAATCCACCACTCCCTTTAGATAAGCATGTCTCCCAGCCCCAAACATATAGCATGAAATGAACAGATATAAAAAGTCTTGTAAATGAAAGTCTTATCTGTTAGCTGGGCTGCTGTAGGAGAAGCTTCTCTGCTCTCTTGGAACCGCACCCTTGTGTGCACAGGAAATATCAGGCTCCAGGTTAGAATCTTGTCCCCTTTGTCTTGAAAGCAGCTCTGCTGTTTCTTCTGGCAGGGCTCAAGACAAAAAAATTCACAGAAAAAAATCTCTTTTCCTTTCTAACTTCAAAGACCACCTCTCATCCCACTTCTAACACCATATGTAGGCGGACGCTCACAGAGGTATGCAAGGGAGACTGGTTATAGTGAAATTAAATAAGGCTTTTATTGCGCCTGTTTCCTTAAAATCAGGAAACCATCCAAACAAGGGGTAAACAAAGCTTCTATTCACTTTGCCTTCCCACGGAGGATACGCCCCCGTGCGTGACTTACTGCCGAGTAGGGCCCCACCGCTGTATAAGAGTCGTCGTGGAGGGGATATACTCTTCAGCCACTTCTGGACACTGGATCACAATGACCATCATCACCGTCCATTCTACGCCGAGTCACCCTAAGCCATCTCCCTTGCAGTCCAGGTCCGAAAAGATGAAGTTGGGGATTGAGTAAAGATATTATCCCATAACGGAATAGTACGGTCAAGCTGGATATCTTGCAGTTGAACCTAACAAGAGTCGCATCCCATGCTGGGTGGAAGCTTGTCTGTCCAGAGCTCGTGGACCATCCCAGTGCCCCATCATACTAGGCACGAATGCCGATATTGGGATTCGGTGATGTCGCTCATTCCTACAATAAGCCGGCGAGCAATCCGTGTGCATCCCTGAATATAGCCCCTGGCCTGCGGGAATAGAGCTATAGGGTGGCGTATGAGGAAAGTATGGTGAAATCTTTAACCAAGAGCGAGGGTTATTGCAGATTCCACCAGGGGGTGAGGCCGTGACAGCGCTGATCAAGTCCCCCCATCGCACGAACACGACCGATACTTTCTCGTATAGAGACCCTCCCGATTCTGAGAATCAGTGGGGATACCGAATGATACCTGAAGTACGGGATTGGCCATCTAGCTTCCCCAGGAGTTTACTGTGTCCTATCCAGAACATTGTCTCTCATACCGTGCCGCATGGAAGTAGACAAAGTTTGGGTGAATTTATCCTGTGATCCTGTAGACGACCCAGTGACCGTTCCCACTACTGCCCGTGTGGGAAGAAGGCAGCACTACAATTCGATCCTGAGAGTCCTCCGCCTGGAAGAGCATAAAGAGAAGCTACGTCTCATTTGAGAAGAGACGAGATGTGTTCTCTACTAGTGAGATGACGTGGGATGCAGCAGAAGCGCTCAGGCACACATTCTTCTGAATGATGACACGCCATTTAGGAAAGGTCCGCCGCTTAGCTCCCAGAGATGTGGAGAAGGTGCGGGTGTCGGCTGAACGAGATGAAACGCCGCAAGCTGGACCGATCTCGGAGTCCCTATGCCTCACCGATTGTGGTGGTACGAAAGAAGAATGGTCTGTTCGATTGTGCGTGGATCACAGAACATTGAACAGACGTACTGTGCCTGACCAATACAACGCTACCCACCAATATAGGAGATTCTCAGCGCACTGTGCCGGGAAGCCAGTGGTTTAGCCTTGTTGGACCTTCGATCTGGGTATTACCATTTTCCGATGAGCCTACTGATCAGAAAAGACGGCGTTCGTCTGTCCCCTGGATTTTATCAGTCACTCGGATGCCCAAGGTATCTGTGGCGCTCAGCCACTTTCCAACGCTATTGAAGACGATGGAGATATGTGTCCACGTGAGTGTTTGGTCTATCTAGACGACATATTGTGTTCGGAGCCACCCTTGAAACACGAGACTATAGCTGATGAAAGTATTGGATCGCTTAGTGAAAGAGGCCTGACTTCTCATGGATAAGTGCCGCTTCTGGTCGGACACTCGGTCACTTATGTGGGTCATATCGTGTCCCAGACGGAGTGGCCACCGACCCGGCCAAGGTGGAGGCGGTGGTTAAATTGGCCAAACCCGAGATGTATGGAGCTGAGTGTTCATTTCTCGGTGTTCTGTGGATATTATAGAAAGATCGTGGATGGATTCCAGAGGCAGCTGTGGCGACGATCTGCTGAAGGGTCTATCCAGAGGAACCAAGCAGAAGAGGACCCCCCCCCCAGAACCCCTTCGGGGATAGGGGACGCCGCTTGTGAGAAGCATTTAAGAGGCTGAAGAATGGTTTAACGAGGCTCCCGTTCTAGCCTATGCTGCCACCCGGAGAAGCCTTACATTCTGCACGTGAGCCAGCCTCAACGGCTTGGGAGCTGTACTACACCAGAAGTACCCCCACTTGGCTTCGTCTTGCGTATGCAGTAGAAGTTTTGACCCCCATTGCAAAGAATTATCCCAGTTCACAAATTGGAGTTCCTCGCGCTCAAATGGGCCATATCTGACAACATACATGATTACCTATATGGGTCACCTTCGAGGCCGAACAGACAACATCCGCTGACCTATGTACAACCAACCACGCCAGTTTAGATGCGACCGTGGTCACAGATGGTTGCCACCCTCGCGCCAATTACCAGTTTTCTATGAATATAAGCCGGACCTCTCAATATAGGAGCCGATGCTTCTTCTACGAGGAGATCGGGACTGGGCGAGACCGCCGACGATGGCCCTTGGGAAAAAATTCCAGGACCAGGAATGAGAGCTAGTGTGTTCACTGCTGCTATTGTAACACCGAGTGGCATTCTCCGAGCTACGAGTAGTGGATTCTTTAGGGTGCCGACCTCAAGCCCTTCCAAAGCTATTGGCCACCCTTATGGCATGGGTCTAACACAAGACGTTATCTTCACGGTGAAAGAACTGGACTTACTCACAGACACTGATCCTGCGGCTAGAGCTGTCCGGAGGCCCTACACAACAAATGACTCTTCCTGGTGAAACGGGCTCCTCTCGCGAGGATGTGGGTCTTCTCATGAGAGAATGGGATAAGTTTGAGATGGATAACGGCCTACTCTATAGGGTTGTTCAATTCCACAATCATCCTGACCGTCGACAACTATTCTACCAGTCGGCGTATGGCAAGGTCTCGTTTTAAGATCACTACACATGATGATCATGGACATTTGGGGGTGATAAGACCTTGGGTTTAGTGCGAGACCGGTTCTTTTGCCTAGAATGCGGGAGTCAATGAACACACTGCAGAAAATGTCTACGGTGCATTCATAGAAGACCCTTCCCACCCGTGCTGCTCAAATGGGCCATCTCAAAGTGCTGGGCCTATGGATTTAGTTTGTATTGACTTTTTGTGGCTAGACCAGATTCCACGGGTATATGAAATGTGCTAGTAGTGACAGATCACTACACTCGTACTCTCAAGCCTTCCCCACGAAGGACCAGAAGGCTACCACTGGCTAAAGTCACTGTGGGAAAAAGTATTTCGTGCATTATGGTCTGCCCCAGCAGGATGCCCTCTGACCAGGGACGGGATTTTGAGAGCAAGCTGATCAAAGAGTTTTTAACCCTGTTGAACATTCAAAAGTCCAGGACTACTCCCTACCACCCCCGAGGGAGATGCGCTCCCTGAAAGATTTAATCGGACATTGCTGGACATGCTAGGCACTCTGAAAAATTCCCAAAAAGGAGAATGGAGTAAGCATGTTGAGGCCTTGGTGCTGCCTACAATTGCACTAGGCACGAGTCCACCGGATACACCCCATACTTCATGATGTTTCGGAGGGAACCAGACTGCCAACGACATCCGCCTGCGGGTATCTACCGACGGGATACCCAACATGGCTCATTATCGATAGTGCAAGACTCCAGGACAGTCTACAACCGTGCCTATCAGTGTGAGCTGAAAGAGCCACACCGCTCGACTGAATGCCAATAATAAAAACGGTACGATCACAAAGTACGCTATGAGAGCGCTCCAACCAGGAGACAGCCGTTCTCCTACGCAACTTAGGATTCCAGGCAGCACAAGTTAGCTGATCGCTGTGGAGGAGGGGGCCTTTTCAAGTAGAGTCCCAAATGCCGGGCCTCCCTGTTTATCGCATACCGTGTTAAGGCAAGTTAAAAGTTTGGCACCGAAACCACTTGTACCTTCTCCCAACTGGGAAGAAAGTGAACCTGAAACAGAAACAGTAATGAACGACAGTGAGCCTGAAGAGGCTATTGCGAATCCGGCCCCATAGATGAGACAATTCCGGATCCTTTGGAGGAACATCCAACAGAGACTGGTGGGCACCTCCCGAGCGCACAGTAGGGGGCCGCTGACAAAGTACCTCCATCGGAATTTTCACCAAGTAATCAATCATTGATCCTAACAACTCCAAGTTTTTGTCCTCAAAGAGACAATGTTCAGTTGCAAAGAGACTTTCCCCAACTGGTTCACCCTCTGCCAGAGAGTCTAGGCCTCAAGCCCTACGATGGTCTGTCTCAAGAGGAAGAAATGGAGACTGAGACCCGCAGGAGTCAGAGTGAGACCCCTCCACCACTAGAGTGGCTTATGATTCTTTAGGGGCACCTCACTATGAGCTCTAGCAGCAAGCTAAACCAAGCTAGCTCAGTTATCAATATGTTTGTTGAACTGTACAATCTCGTTTAGAGTAATCGTTATGTTGTACTTTACACACTGCATTTTTTATTATATAATTTTGTACCTGTTGGAAGTTATGTGGTTCAAGCGAGGACGTTGGAGTTTTCACCAGGGGGAGATGTAGCCAGGTCCCCTCCTTTGTCCCCCTCGCGCACCTCACCCCCTCCTTCCCCGTTGCGCCTGGTTGTAATTGCGGCCGTGTTAGGGAAGCGATCGGGGTGTTGCCGTGGCGCGAGCGTCGACAGGCCGTTGCCGGGACGCGACGGTCGTCCGTATGATGGTGAGAGCGTGCGCGGATGGCTCGTGCCATAGGTCGGCAGAGAGGGGGGCCGCGATCGCTTGCCACCGGCCCGTCTTAGCGGAGCAGGGCGCCGCCATGACAGGTACTCGCGCGCATAAAGCGCAGGCAGTCACTAGTCGCGAGTAGGTTCCCATAGCTCCCGCTATGCGCGAGAATACGGGCCACCCCCAGGGCATAGGAGACACCTGACCCATGAGCAATCAGAAGGCCATATTCCCCTGCTAGCAAGGAGATCTTTCGTTTCGCGTGTTTTGCAGCCACGCACTCCACTCAGATCCGGACCAGCTAGGGGTAGGAGGTGATGCAGGGGTGAGTGACCCTCTGCTAGGCCAGCAGCCCCAAGGTCCAGTTAGGTCCTGAGTCATCTATTAGCTTGTGGAGCTAGGGACAGGCCCTATGATGGGACACTTGCCCATTTATTGGTTGAATAGACAGGGACACAGTGTTGAAGCCGGTGCCCTGTGAGGTGGTGTTCTGGGCTCAGAACACCACCCAAGACCCTGCGACCAGGAGTGACATTGTTTGCGCTGAACTTTCAAACCCCACCGGTGTGAGGACCCCCCGTCGGATCGTGTGGATTATTATCGCGGCTAACCCGTGGCTGGAGCCCGGGCAGGTAACCTGCAACTCACTTGCACCACCAGCCTATCACCAAACATAGTGGCTTGCGCAGTCACCACCCACACTGTACATTGTATTTGACTTCGAAACACGAGACATTTGGTGGGGGTTACTGGACCACAGGTGGGTCACATTGTGGGTGGTTAGCGTCCGCCGTGACGCCTAGAGGTGGTTAGCGTCCGCCGTGACGCCAGAGTGGTTACGCCGTCCGCCGTGACGCCTAGAAGGTGATAGCGTCCGCTGTGACGCTAGTTTGGTTGCGCCCGCCGTGGCGCATGATGCTGTTATGTTTTTTTTTTTGATGTGTTGTGCTGTTACGTGATATGTGTGTTTTCCATGCAGTAACCCGTCCTGTTTTTATTTCGGTACTGTTGTGTGGTTGTTTCCTGTGGGCCTCCTCCCACTCCGTTGGGATCCCTCCCAGGTGTGCGTTGCAACCAAGAGATGTATGATAAGATGTACCCCAGGTTCCCCAAGCGGAGGCTTAGGCTCCTGAGAGCCACACAGGTTGCACAGCAAGTAGTAGCGCCGGTAGTCATAGGGAATACCCGTTACATAATGTTAAGGAATTACAGGCTAAGGCTGAATTGGTGATGACGAAATTGAGTTTTTGTCTTATATTTATGTTCGTAAACCACAGTTTTTACTGTAAATATTGTAACGTTTCCAAGATTTCTTAGTGCTTGTCGATCTTGCCAAAAAGCATGGATTCTGGATCACATTTATTACAAAGTACTTAACTCCAAGATTACTTGGGATTATAATATGGCTTAATCTTTACACAATCCAAGATTTCCTTATACAATATCTAATGCGACAGTATTTGTCACACTAATACTTGTTTTATATTCTCTCCTCTCTCCCAACCTAGATAGTTTTCATGACTTATTGTGTATAATTTTTGTTTTAAGATAATATGATAGTATTACCTTTTTTTTTTTTAATCCATTCCAATTATGTTAACTGGACTGAATGAGTTATCACATTTGCACTTTTGTTCCAGTACTCAATAATTTACATAACTAATTAATTAAAAAAATATTTTTCAGTTTTTAAGTATGTATGAATAAAGATTGTCTTAATAATTTTTTTTATGTATTTTAATTATTAGTAAAGAAATGAGTGTAGGTTTTTTTTGACCACAGAGCAATGTGCCTATGTAAAGCAAACCTGGGTTAAAATCATGTTTTGAATTAGCTGAAAGAGATTAGCATCAATTAACCAATTAGGCTTTAATCATATAAATACCTATGCCCACGCAATATTGTATGACGCTCCTGACGAAGCTGTATGACGCAGCGAAACGCGTAGAGCCTGATCCAGAGCTTACTCAGTCAAGCTGCAGCTGACTGGAAGCGAAGACTAAAGACTCCAGACGTTTGTGCTCTCCATGATCCCCCTCTCAGCGCCTCGCAGTCCATTGCCATCGGATGCGACCAGATACCACCCGGAAGTGACGTCAGACGCCATTGCCGACGGCAGCACTGGGAACAGAGAGGACGGGGAGACAGCACGCGGGCGCACGTGAGCGCAAAAGATACCTTTATGTGCCTGATATTTGTGTACAGAATGTGAGTACATGTCCTACAATTTCACTGCTTTAAAACTCTGCTTTTGCAAGCTATACTATTGGCCGTTTCTTCTGCTCTTCTTTTTATATATATATCCATGGAAATCGAGCTCCACCATTCCTGAATTAACCCTCATAAGGAAGATTCAAGAGGGGATAAAAGCCCTACCTAAAGAAACCTCATACCATATAACTATCTGACAGAGTCAGAGAAAGGCGAATTTACCTATTGTTGCTGTAGTAGTAGGTTCTCCCCAGAGCTAAGATTCACGCAAATTAATTCATTATTGAATCACAATACTGCACAATTATTGTTTTTATATGTTTTTTATTCACATTTGTTTTCCTGACTGGGTCCGCTCACTTTCCACAACCAATCACACGCGTACTTGTGGGAAATCCGAGCATATTTCCCTGGAAGGTTTGAGAAGTACCCTGTCGGGTAACATCATTTAATTTATTGTATCACACTTCATAATTTATTAGAAAGCTGTGGCGCCTAGGCAAGTCATTTAGTATACTTAATCTTTACACCATCATAAAGACCAGAAACCTATATGGGTTACAATGCTGCCGCTTCTTGTAAAGCTTTCGAATATGAACAAAAAGATGTTCCACCATCACCCTGATCGCTCTCCTCCATTGCTTAAATGTCTGATTCTAAGCCCATTTTCACTGCGTTTCGTGTGAGACCTATCTGTAGGCGCCATACAACAAAATCGTAAACTCTAAGGCAGCAGTGTGCAAAGTGGGGGGTGCGCTCCTTGGGGGGCGTGGGCGGTTGCAGAGGCCCCCGCTTCTTCCCCAAGGCATTAAAATTAAATAACCGTGGGATCGCGGGAGGCCTCTGCAATGCTTTACTTACCTTGACTCTGCTGTCGTCACTCGTGTCCATGTAACGCAGCGTCAAATGACACCACGGGTCATGTGACGTTACACGCGTGTAGGCGGCCCTCACAGAGGTATGCAAGGGAGACTGGTTATAGTGAAATTAAATAGGCTTTATTGCGCCTGTTTCCTTAATCAGGAAACCATCCAAACAAGGGGTAAACAAAGCTTCTATTCACTTGGGAGTTTTCTGGTGAAATACTATGCAATCCACCACTCCCTTTAGATAAGCATGTCTCCCAGCCCCAAACATATAGCATGAAATGAACAGATTAAAAAGTCTTGTAAATGAAAGTCTTATCTGTTAGCTGGGCTGCTGTAGGAGAAGCTTCTCTGCTCTCTTGGAACCCGCACCCTTGGGTGCACAGAAATATCAGGCTCCAGGTTAGAATCTTGTCCCCTTTGTCTTGAAAGCAGCTCTGCTGTTTCTTCTGGCGGGCTCAAGACAAAAAATTCACAGAAAATCTCTTTTCTCTTTTCTTTCTACTTCAAAGACCCACCTCTCATCCCACTTCTAACACCATATGTAGGCGGACGCTCACAGAGGTAGCAAGGGAGACTGGTTATAGTGAAATTAAATAGCTTTTATTGCGCCTGTTTCCTTAAAATCAGGAAACCATCCAAACAAGGGGTAAACAAAGCTCTATTCACTTGGGAAGTATTTCTGGTGAAATACTATGCATCCACCACTCCCCTTTAGATAAGCATGTCTCCCAGCCCCCAAACATATAGCATGAAATGAACAGATATAAAAGTCTTTGTAAATGAAATCTTATCTGTTAGCTGGGCTGCTGTAGGAGAAGCTTCTCTGCTCTCTTGAACCGGCACCCTTGTTTGCACAGGAAATATCGCTCCAGGTTAGAATCTTGTCCCCTTNNTGTCTTGAAAGCAGCTCTGCTGTTTCTTCTGGCAGGGCTCAAGACAAGTGTCCCCATGTCAGTCTCACAAGTGGTGAGAGTCAAGGACAATCTCTGCTCTGTCTCCAAGTTCAGTTCAGGTGTGCGCTAAGGAGTCTCTCTTCCTGTCTCAAAAGACAGGCTTTTCTAAGCAATCTAATCAGGCAGGTGGTGTTTGTTAATTGACTACCAGCAGTTAACCACCACACTGCTGGATTAGAGGCACATTACCTGAACAAGGATAACTCCCCTGTTACATACCTCCCCTGTTTGTGGGAAGCTCGGGCTTGCCACGGCCAAAGCCCATCCTTCCACTCTCATTGTAGATATTTCTGTGACTTGAATGAGAGTGGATGGAGGAAGAGAACCCTCAGTCCCGCTGGGATCGGAGCCCTTTCTCCAGTTCATTCGTGTCTCCTCCCGAAGGTGCTTGAGATCAGCACTCCTCAGTCGCTCGAGGAGGACTTTTTCTAAGTACAGTCTTTTTGCTACGTGCGTGGTCATGAGATTTCCCTTGCGTCGGGTGCTTGTCTTATTGCAGGCAGACTGTATAGCAGCAGTTGCAGAGCGTTTTAAAACAGCTCGTTGAGTTTTCTGCTCTTGAAGCTGTCTCACTGCCCTTTTCCCACTCAATGGGGTTGCTAGTTCAGCCTCTTTGGGATTAAGTTGCAATTCCACACCCACCTCCAGAGAATGTCTCATCTTTTCAGCTTTATCAGCTAAGGATTCTTCTGGTTTTGATTCAGCACGTGTACCTTCTTTTGTTGCCTATTGGGTGACTGAAGGTTTTGCTAGTGCTTGTTTAGGTGGTTAAAATTTTGCAACCTTGTGTTTCAGATGAGCGGTATTCCCAGCTCTCACTTCACCCTGGTCTTCATGGGTTTTTGTGGCTGTGGGATACTGACGTTTAGTCAGGGTCAATACTTGTCTTTGTAGGACTGTAATCTCATCCGAGTGCGTCTTGCAAATCTCTTCTCAGGGAATTTATCTGCATGCTGTGCTTTCTCTGAGCTTGCTTCCACATTTTTATTGCATTGTGAAGCACTATGAATTTCTTTGCTCCGGCCACAGTTACTTATTTTAGTTTCTGGACCTTCTTGTGCTCCCTTTTGTGCCAGGTCACCTGGTTCTAAGCTTGGCCTCTAGTGATGCTTTGGTGACGCTGACAGGTAGCCTTCAGTTTCTCATGCTGCTTTGCTGGAACATACTGGGTCATCAGACGTTCCTGCAGCACTTGAATTTCTTTAACAGCCTGCAGATTGTCTTCCTGCAGAGTTCGCTGCTTCTCCTCGGCCTTCTCGAGGTGCGTACGTAGACCTTGCAGTTGGTTCTGCAGTCGGTGCTCTACTTCAAACTTCTCACCTTCCAAAAGTCTATTTATTTCTTTAAGCTCGTGCAGCTTTTCATTCTTTTTCTTGACGTCGTCTGTCAAATGAAAATTTTCTTCTTTGAGTTTTAAGTTTTTTATTTTTAATCTTAAATGTTCTCCTTTTTCAGTCTCTGTACTATTCAGGGCCTCCTTGCAGTCCTCCTTCCATTTATGCACATCTGCTTTGAGAATGACAGTCTCCTGGCGTGAGACTTCCTTCTCTAGGTTGAGGGTCTGAAGCTCCTTCTGAGAGACTTGGAGATCTGTATTAAGATTGACAATCGTTTCTTTAGACATGTCCAGCTCCTCAGTGAGACTGTGGCGTTCCTTTCTGGAAACTTCTAGGTCTGTGCGGCAGCTGTTGGTCTCATGATGTGAGGCATCCAGTGCTCTGCGGAGTGTCTGAACCTCTTTCTGAGATACGTCCACCTCTGTCCAGACACTGTTGACCTCCTGTTGTGAGGCATTCAGCTCTATGCGAAGAGTGTGAACCTCTTGCTGGAAGACTGTCATCTGCTTCAGTGCTTCCTCATACTTCTGCTTCAGCTTAGTCATCATTTTATCAGATTGGCTCTGCTTTTCATCCATGGCGGAAATAGTAGCGTTTGCAGTATCTAGATCAGTCTTGAGATCGTCCAATTCTGTCCTGGCTGCAGAGTACATTGCGAGCACATATTCCTGTAGCTTCACGTTATTGTCAGTAGCTCCGCGTAATCATCTTTCTTTTGTTTCAATTGTTTCACGCCTGGCATTTTTCAGGGCATCCTCAGGGCTGGTCAATGGATCGACACTCACTGGTTCCGGCTCCGCTTCCCTGGGATGGTTGGTTGAGGGTTCCTCACTGTTGGCACCGGACAGACACTTCTTTGGGGTACACGACTTCAGCCTTGGGCCCTCTGGATATTCAGTTTATCCGCGGGACAAATTCTCCATTTTCTCTAGGCTGCAGGGCATCTCGGTCCCGCTTTTTCTCCACAGGATCTGCGGACGTGTCTGTTCCTTTCATGGTAAGTGCAGAACCACTTTTCTTTTTCTTTTTTCGCCTTTTTGTTTTGGTTGACACGTCCCTTCAGGTATACTGGGGTCTCCATCTTCATTTGAAACTTTAGCAGCGTCACTGGATCCACCCGGCTTTTCTTGCAACTATAATAGCTGACGGAAATATTCGGTGATCCACTGCTCCCGCTCTTTCTCCTGCTGATCATATTCGTCATCATAGGGAGCGGTCTTTTCGGTTCGTGCCGAGTTCAGGCACCCCCACCATTCTTGGGGTGTTTTGTGGGTGTGACTCGGTTCGGGTTCCCCGTAAGAGATGTCTTCCTCTTTATTGGACTGGAAGGGCCACTCTTCAGTGTGGTAGGGTTCATTACAGGAATGCTGCATCTTGTCCTCCATTTTAAGGCTATCAGGTGTAATTTTTTTCCTGACCTCAGGAGGCGCTATTGCAGCTGTTGCCACTGTATTTGCTAGAACCCCCAATTGTGGTAGTCCTACAGGTGAGCATATTTTGCTTGTAGAGGTCGTAGCTCTAACAGGCATCTCTGTAGACTTTTCTTTCTTGGGTAAGTTTTACAATATCAGCAGTCCTGTGCACGCATTTTCTCTCATCAGGTATACAGGATGTGCAGTTGCTAGGTAAAAACGTCTATTTGCTTTACACCATTTACTTGCTAGATTTAATCTCTCATTAGGTGTGCTGGATGTGTAGTTGCTAGGTAAAAATTTCTGTTTGTTTTAAACCATTTACTTGCTAGGTGCAATCTCTCTGCTTCAGCCAAATAATGTGATTTTCTGCTTGAGTTCAGTCTCAACTTTGGGTATTATGACATTCACTCTTCACACTTTGGGATACCTTTTACACAGTTCAGCAATTCCTTTTTTTTAGTAGGCAATTTTACCCTCAGCACTTGTTTACTGAAAATTCCCCTGCTTCAGCACAGTCTTGCATCAATTTTCACATTTTTCTGCATATACTCCATTCACAACTGGTAGTCCTATGCGGTGTGGCAGCCTTTACTTGCAGAATCAGTACCGCTCATGGGTCACCATCTGTATTCACTGCTTCAGCTAAACATTTGAAAACAACAAACGCCTATCCCTTTTAAGGGCTAACTCACTTCTTGAACCCTGACTATGGCTGGAAGGCAAAACCCCTATTTCAATGACCATATTACACTTTATTGTGAAAGGCAAATAAGGTTTACCTGCTTTAGCAGTCTCTCTCTCCTCTTGGGATTGGGGAAAAGAGTCCATCTGTGGTTTTGTAAGTTTCAGTGCAGTGTAAGTTTCCTGCATGGGTGTGTATCACTTTAATTCTGGTCTCTGCTGTATGAGATTTTTTTTTTTTTTTACGTTGCTCAGATTGTTTGTAGGCAAAACGCATAAAAAAAATTCACAGAAAAAATCTCTTTTCCTTTCTAACTTCAAAGACCACCTCTGATCCCACTTCTAACACCATATGTAGGCGGACACTCACAGAGGTATGCAAGGGAGACTGGTTATAGTGAAATTAAATAAGGCTTTTAATTCGCCTGTTTCCTTAATATCAGGAAACCATCCAAACAAGTGGTAAACAAAGCTTCTATTCACTTGGGAGTATTTCTAGTAAAATACTTTACAATCCACCACTCCCTTTAGATAAGCATGTCTCCCAGCCCCAAACATATAGCATGAAATGAACAGATATAAAAAGTCTTGTAAATGAAAGTCTTATCTGTTAGCTGGGCTGCTGTAGGGGAAGCTTCTCTGCTCTCTTGGAACCGCACCCTTGTGTGCACAGGAAATATCAAGCTCCAGGTTAGAATCTTGTCCCCTTTGTCTTGAAAGCAGCTCTGCTGTCTCTTCTGGCAGGGCTCAAGACAACTGTCCCCATGTCAGTCTCACAAGTTGTGAGAGTCAAGGACAATCTCTGATCTGTCTCCAAGTTCAGCTCAGGTGTGAGCTAAGGAGTCTCTCTTCCTGTCTCAAAAGACAGGCTTTTCTAAGCAATCTAATCAGGCAGGTGGTGCTTGTTAATTGACTACCAGCAGTTAACCACCACACTGCTGGATTAGAGGCACATTACCTGAACAAGGATAACTCCCCTGTTACAACGCGTTAAATGACACTGTGGGTCACGTGACGTCACATGACCCCGCGGCGTCATTTGACGCCGCATCAAGGTAAGGGAGGGGACTCGAGCACGAGCGGAGGGAAGGCAGGGGGGCGCAGCTGCAAAAGTTTGCGCTCAACTGCTCTAAGGGCCTGATGAATCAAAACCGAAAGTTAGGCACAAAAGCCAAGATCCTCTGAGCGCCTTTATTTCAGGGCTTATAACATCATGTTAGTTTTATTTATGTCGACTTTTTTCTAATGCGCTACACACCAAGACACTCCGTACTACTGCGAGTTATCAAAATGAGAGAAAGAGGGGTGTGTGCTCCCTTCTGTGCACAGCTGTCTCTCCACAAGGTGAGTTTGGGGTGGTATATACTGCATAGCACGTGGGACTTTTATAACGAATCTCTCTGGCCCTCCCCATCACCCTCCCTCTCACCCCAAGTAACGTCAGGTTAAATCCCGGCATTGACTATAACTGAGCTCGATGGATAAGCATCCTTAGGCTGTGCTTATAGTGCTGGCGACGTCGACTCTGACGTCACGCTACGGTCGCTGAAAAAAAATCTAATTTAAGTGACTTCCAGCGATCGCGACCAATCAGTTGGCTTCAATACATTTGTTTAAAAGCCATTGCGTTGCTGTCGCTGTCACCGACACTATAAGCGCAGCCTTAGAGGGAACACCTCTTTAGCCCGAACAGCCGTTATAGTTAACACAAGGCACATTCCGGCTGAATACACAAAATAACACTTACTGTAGTGCTGACAAGTATTCTAAAACAAATCTGGGGCAATCACCAAATGGACCCAGGTACATGCTGGGTACATGCTGCAACATTTCAGTGACATTTCTGCAGAAAGACTAATGGCCCATCGGATTAACAGTGGGGGTCCCTGGCAGTCCCATTAAAACTGAATGGGACTTCCAGGGACCCCTGCTGGGTTAATCCGATGGGCCATTAGTCTCTGCAGAAATGTCACTGAAATGTTTGCAGCATCTACCCAGGATGTACCCAGCATGTACCTCCTTAAGGTAACAACGTACACTGAATAATACCTGCGGCAGGCAACGTTTGTTTTAATTTAAATTGCTCCATTTTCAGGTTCTGTGTCAGTCTACAATCAATTGAGTGATTAATGGAGTAATTTGGATGTTAGTGCAGCTCTATGTTCTAAGGAATGTGCGGCTTGTGTCACTTTTCTTGAAAGTTTTGCGTTGGTATTCGGTGGCGTATGCTATGTTTTTGGCTCAGAATACTAGCATAGTGCTGTGTACAGTACTGTATGTGCCAAGTTCTACGGCAGGAGAAATATTCTTAATAATCATGTTGTATTTCAGGGCAAGAAAATATCACATTATTTTACACCACTGCGTCGGCGCAGAATTACTTCTCATATATGGACCACTAAGATCACAAGTTACCACAATTGCGCATTACAACCAATTAATGGAGGGGACATTTTTCCCTTCTCTTCTGTGACGGAGGAAGATATTTCTGTTCCCTGGCAATCACTCCAATGAGCATGTAACTGAGATTGAAAAAAAATAATAGGTTTATTATACAGTACATCAAATATATATAACTTGTGAGATACCGCTCACCACAATAATGTTATGAAAGTGCAAGCAAATCAGAAAGCATACAGTAATTACTATAAGTAATATCATCAAGAAGGAAAAATCACTATATACAGTACTGCACTCAAAAAGTAGTAGAATGTAATGAATTAATAAAAAATAGCTTTTACTGTAATTATTCATTTAAAAAGATTCCTTGCAGCATAACGATGCCTAATTATACATAGAATACACAAACAATGTTGCTACATGTGTTAGTCACCATAGAGCAGTCAGCTGAGTTGTCTGTTAGTGGGTTTATTTGCTTTGCATCTCATCCCAGGCTAGGTTTAAAAGCTGTGTTTAAAGCAGCATGCATTGGCTTAAGGGTTTTCCATGTAATGTGGTCTTGAGACAAAAGGTGGCACTGTGTGCTCATTTGCATGTCATTTTCTAGAATCCCTTGCTGCAGGTGAAACACTGTATGCTAGGTTATAATGGCGAAAAGCAGAGTTGCAGACCTGTCTAAGACATGTGAATGTGCTCACAAGTAATATAGTAATATTTTTATAAGATTGAGATATATACATATAAATATATATATATATATATATATATATATATATATATATATCAGGGACCAGGGATTAATGTAATGGAAATGTTGCTAGTTGCTAGTTGCATGTGACCTTTCCATGTAACTATTTGTATGTAACAAAGGTTATGTTGCATTTCAACCCACCAATCAGGGCTGGGTCATATTGAAGACCCCTGGCCTCAACTCTCTATTATTGTAAGCTTGTTGTGGCAGGGGGTATAAAAAGTACCTCTAGCTCCTGTTGTTTGACTCTAGCTGTTTCCACATATATGTGAGACTGCGCTCGTCTGTCAACTTCAGACTTTTACCAGGTCATCTTCCTCCCGCAGCTCCAAGACTCTCCGGTAATCAACCGGGACACATGTACACGTCCCTGTGCCTAGGTCTATAAGGTGATCCCAGTTCCCCCAGTTGGGAGTGTGTGTTGTTTACCTGTGCACAGTTGTACATTTTTTCCAATAAATTCAATTTGATAAAATCTGTGGTTCTGCCTGGTGTGTTGATCCCTGGTGAGTTGATCCCTGGTGTGAGAGTCCTGGTCTCCCGTGACAAGATCCACTTTGAAATTAACTTTGTTTCCGTCACAAACAGCTGTGATTTGCATGCACGAGGATACGTGTTCTTTATAGCGACTTCCATTTTCCCTCCCCTCTATTAGATTAGTGCATGGGTGGCCAGCTCCAGTCCTCAATGGCCACCAACAGCTCAGGTTTTAAGGCTATCCCTGCTTCAGCCCAGGTGGTTCAATCAGTGGCTCTCAGTCAAGGAGAAGAAGGAAATCCGGCGCCTCAACCAGTGACAAACTCCAAGCCACTTCCAGGTCGTAGAAAACTTTATTGCAATAACAAACGGACAACAGGCTACACCCCAGTCTCCCCCTCAACGTTTTTCACGCTCGGAGAAGAGGGCAGCTACAGTATTAGATCTCTCTCAAATAATGATTCTATTCTTATTAGAAAAGCTGACAAAGGGGTGCCACCGTCGTTCTTGACAGAGATTATTATGTGCTGGAGGCTCGGAGGCAACTTGAGGATCCTGAGGCCTACAAAATCCTGGAAAGGGACCCCCCCCGCAGTTCCTTAGGGAATTCATCGATTTGATGGATGAAGGTGAGATTTTACAAGTTCTTACACCTTCTGAACGAGACTTCCTCACCACTCCAGATCCTATTACTCCATTTTTCCATCACCTCCCAAAATTCAACAACACTCATTGCACCCCCGGGTAGGCCCATCATTTCTAGTATTGGTTCAAGGGGTGAGCACCTTTCGCAATACATAGATCACTTTTTACAACCCCTAGTATTTCACTTACCCCACATCTTATAGACACCACGCAACACCTTTATCACTTTTAGCACCCATCTCCGGCACTCCTCCTACATCTGGGTCCTCTGAGGTTACACTGCGAACACTTCTCGCAGTGCGGCAATCCGCAGCCGAGATTCCGCTTGTAAGTCCTTCTATACTCACTTCATCACCTCACGACTCGACTGTGTCATCCGGTTCTCGACTCGCGATGAGGGTTTCTTCTCACATGATCTACTCTCAAACCTCTTGTGCCACTATTCTTTAATACCGGCTTACTGATTTCTTATCATTTCTCCTTCCATCACATATAGCCTTTTTTACTTGATATCAGATTTTCACTCACCCCACACTTTTTTCTGTTTGTTGGGGTTTATTATCTCCAAACACGTGGGACTTCTATGGGGACTTTCCTTTGGCCCCCTCCTACGCCAACCTTTTTATGGTTGGTGGGAGATGTCCCACGTGTTTGGAGATCTTAACCCCTTTAGGCATCATATAGCGTTTTACAAGCACTATATTGATGATCTTCTTGTTGATCTGGAGTGGTGGAAGAGGATCTCATTACATTTTTTGAGTATCTGGCTGATAATCAATTAATCTTCATTTTACGCATAGCTACGATATGCAACGCATACAATTTTTGGATCTTGATCTTTATATCAATACAATATCGAGCGCAAATTCAATCTGACATTTTCAGAAAAGAGATGCCAGAAATTCTTTGTTACACGCTAAAAACTGTAATTCCGGCCCTCTGATGAAAGGAATCCCAAAGGGCAGTTCCTGCGTTTACGCAGGAATTGTTCCTCGATGGAGGACTTTGTATATAGCCTTTTTACTTGATAGTTTCAGATTTTCACTCCACACAAACTTTTTCTGTTTGACAGGGTTTATTATCTCCAAACACGTGGGACTGCTATGGGGACTTCCGTGCCCCCCTCCTACGCCAACCTTTTTATGGGTTGGTGGGAGACGTGCCATGTTTTTGGAGATCTTAACCCCTTAAGGCATCACTAGCTGAGAGACCCGGCGTTGCCCGGGCGTGGAAGGGCAGGGGGCATGGAGTGGAAGGGTGGGGGGGAGGGGAGGGGCGTGGAAGGGCGGGGGGGGCAATGGGCGTGGAAGGGCGGGGAGGGCAAAGAGCAGGGAGGGGCAAAGGGCAGGGAGGGCGGGGGGGGCAAAGGGCAGGGAGGGGCGGGGGGGCACAGGGCAGGGGGAGTGGCGGGAAGGGCGGGGGCCAAAGGGCAGGGAGGGGCAGCAAAGGGCAGGGAGGTTTACCTGTGCACAGTTGTACATTTTTTCCAATAAATTCAATTTGATCAAATCTGTGGTTCTGCCTGGTGAGTTGATCCCTGGTGAGTTGATCCCTGGTGTGAGAGTCCTGGTCTCCCGTGACCAAATCCACTTAGAAATTAACTTTGTTTCCGTCACAAACAGCTGTGATTTTCATGCACGAGAATCCGTGTTCTTTATAGGGACTTCCATTTTCCCTCCCCTCTATTAGATTAGGGCAGGGGTGGCCAACTCCAGTCCTCAATGGCCACCAACAGCTCAAGTTTTAAGGATATCCCTGCTTCAGCCCAGGTGGTTCAATCAGTGGCTCAGTCAAGGAGAAGGAAGGGAAATCCGGCGCCTCAACCAGTGACAAACTCCAAAGCACTTCCAGGTCGTAGAAAAACTTTATTGCAATAACAAACGGACAACAGGCTACACCACAGTCTCCCCCTCAACGCGTTTCACGCTCGGAGAAGAGGGCAGCTACAGTATTAGATCTCTCTCAAATAATGATTCTATTCTTATTAGAAAAGCTGACAAAGGGGGTGCCACCGTCGTTCTTGACAGAGATTATTATGTGCTGGAGGCTCGGAGGCAACTTGAGGATCCTGAGGCCTACAAAATCCTGGAAAGGGACCCACCCCGCAGTTCCTTAGGGAATTCATCGATTTGATGGATGAAGGTGAGATTTTACAAGTTCTTACACCTTCTGAACGAGACTTCCTCACCACTCCAGATCCTATTACTCCAATTTTCCATCACCTTCCCAAAATTCACAAAACACTCATTGCACCCCCGGGTAGGCCCATCATTTCTAGTATTGGTTCAAGGGGTGAGCACCTTTCGCAATACATAGATCACTTTTTACAACCCCTAGTATTTCACTTACCCTCACATCTTATAGACACCAAGCACCTTTATCACTTTTAGCACCCATCTCCTGGCACTCCTCCTACATCTGGGTCACTCTAGATGTAGCTTCCCTTTATAATATTATTAATCACGACCACGGGCTTACTGCAGTAGAAGAGTAGAGTTTTTCTTTATTCACATATTCTTCTCTTTCTCCCATCACATATAGCCTTTTTTACTTGATAGTATCAGATTTTCACTACACCACACACCTTTTTTCTGTTTGTTGGGTTTATTATCTCCAAACCTGGGACTTCTATGGGGACTTCCTTTGCCCCCTCCTACGCCAACCTTTTTATGGGTTGGTGGGAGATGTCCCACGTTTTTGGAGATCTTAACCCCTTTAGGCATCATATAAGCGTTTTACAAGCACTATATTGATGATCTTCTGTTGATCTGGAGTGGTGGGGAAGATGATCTCATTACATTTTTTGAGTATCTGGCTGATAATCAATTAAATCTTCATTTTACGCATAGCTACGATATGCACACGCATACAATTTTTGGATCTTGATCTTTATATCAATACAATATCGAGCGCAAAATTCAATCTGACATTTTCAAAAAGAGAATGCCAGAAATTCTTTGTTACACGCTAAAAACTGTAATTCCGGCCCTCTGATGAAAGGAATCCCAAGAGGGCAGTTCCTGCGTTTACGCAGGAATTGTTCCTCGATGGAGGACTTTGTATATAGCCTTTTATCTTGATAGTTTCAGATTTTCACTCACACACACAACTTTTTTCTGTTTGACAGGGTTTATTATCTCCAAACACTTGGGACTGCTATGGGGACTTCCGTTGCCCCCCTCCTACGCCAACCTTTTTTATGGTGTGGGAGACGTGCCATGTTTTGGAGATCTTAACCCCTTAAGGCATCACTAGCTGAGAGACCCGGCGTTGCCCGGGCGTGGAAGGCAGGGGGCATGGAGTGAAGGGTGGGGGGAGTGAGGGGCGTGGAAGGGCGGGGGGGTGGCAATGGGCGTGGAAGGGCGGGGAGGGCAAAGAGCAGGGAGGGGCAAAGGGCAGGGGGGCGGGGGGGGCAAAGGGCAGAGAGGGGCGGGGGGCAAAGGGCAGGAAGTGGCGGGAAGGGCGGGGGGCAAAGGGCAGGGAGGGGCAGGCAAAGGGCAGGGAGGGAGGGGCAAAGGGCAGGGAGGGGCGGGGGGGAAAAGGATGGGGGGGCAAAGGGCAGCTTTTCCGGGAGGGCGGGGGGGCAAAGGGCAGGGGAGGGGCGGGAAAGGGCAGGAGGGTTGAGGGGGGGGCAAGGGCAGGAGGGGCGGGGGGGGCAAAGGGCAAGGAGGGAGGGGGGGGGGGGCAAAGGGCAGGGAGGGGTGGGGGCAAAGGGCAGAGTGAGGGGGGGGCGGGGGGGGCAAAGGCGGGGGGCAAAGGGCAGGGGAGGGGGTGGGGGGGGGCAAAGGGCAGGGAGGTTGGGGGGCAAAGGCAGGGAGGGTGGGGGGGGGGGCAAAGGGCAGGGAGGGGCGGGGGGGCAAAGGCAGGGAGGGGTGGGGCAAAGGGCAGGGAGGGGGGGTCAAAGGGCAGGAGGGCGGGGGGCAAAGGCAGGAGGGGTGGGGGGGGTAAGTGCCTGCAGGGAGGGTGGGGCAAAGGGCAAGGGATGGTAGAAGGAAGAAAGAAGAAGATAAAGAAACTCGAGGGTGCCGGTGCGTCTGATGAACAATAAAGGACATATATGTTAATATTTATGTAATGTAGTAAGCAAAATTTAGCGGCGGGATCAGGCCTTTGGAAGGAGGGAGACTTTAGTGGGTGGAAGGTGGAGTTTAGGAGCAGGGAGGAGGGAATTTGCGGATGGAGGAGGGGTTGTTGCAGGACTGGGAAGGGAGTTTTGGAGGAGGGAGGACAGAGCATGGCCTAAGAACCCTGAATATGCATTACAGAAGAAGGGCTGAGCCCTCATGACATAAACGTTAGAATTGCCCTAAGAACATTAATTTATTTGTTACCACTGGAAGTGTATACAGAAACAATGCTGCAGCAGCGGATTCCAATCAATGTCAGCAGTCAATTGGTTCACTGACTCCCTGGGGTGACTCATAGTGAATCTTGCATGTAACCATGGAAGTTGGAGTTATAATACTAAACTATTCCGGATCACACGCTCTGTGTGCTTATCATTGTCCAATCTGAGTGGGCAAAACACTGTGATCCCACGACGCAGTGCCACATCCTCCTCTTCAATGCGGACTCGGCATCAATCAAGTCCGGGACCTGATCCTGCTATGAGATTATTATAGTTTGCGTGGACCATCTGATACTACAGGGAATAAAGGATTATCTGAAATACAGTATGGCTTTTAATTTTAAACACAAAAGTCCTTATTAATTGTAGCCAGGTCCCCCTCCTTTGTCCCCCTCGCGCACTCACCCCCTCCTTCCCCGTGCGGCGTGTGGTTGTATTGCGCCCGTGTTGTTAGAGGAAGCGGATCGGGCGGTTGCCGGGGACCGCGAGCGCGAGAAGGGCCGGTTGCCGGGGAAGCGATCGGGCCGTCGCTAGGCCGCGATAGCGTTGCACGCCCGGCGGTTAAGCGGAGCAGGGCGCGCCATGACAGGTAGCTCGCGATGCGCAGGAGGTCAGCTAGCGCGGGAGGTTTCAGATAGCTAGCGAATTGCGCGAGAATAGAAGGCCAGCCCCCAGGGTGCATTCATAGGGGCCAGAGAACATGACGCCAGGGAGCCAATCAGAAGGCCAGGATTCCCCTGCTAGCAAGGAGATACATTCGCGGGGGTTTTGCAGCCACGCACTCATCAGGATCCGGCCCGCTAGGGGGAGGAGGTGGAATGCAAGGGGTGAGTGACCCTCTGCATTAGGCCAGCAGCCCCAAGGGTCCCAGTTAGGTTCCTGAGTCAATGCTATTAGGCTGTGGAGCTTAGGACAGGCCCTAATCGGGACAGCCCCATTTATTTGGTTGAATAGACAGGGACCAGTGTTGAAGCAGTGCGGCCCTGTGAGGTGGGTTATGGGCTCAGAAACCACCAAAGGACCCTGCGACAAGGAGTGAACATTGTTTGCGCTGAACTTTCAACCCACGCGGTGTGTGTGGAGGGACCCCGTGGATAGTGTGTGGATTATTATCGCGAGGTACCCGTGGCGGAGCGCCGGGCAGGTAACCTGCAAACCACGTGCACCAACCAGGCCTATCACCAAACATAGTGGCTGCGCAGTCACAAACACACATGTACAGTGGTATTTACTTCGAGAACACGAGACATTTGGGGGGGGTTAATGGACACAGGGTGGGGTCACATGTGGTGGTTAGCTTAGCGTCCGCCGTCGACGCATAGAGGTGGTTAGCGTCCGCCGTGACGCATAGAGTTGAGTTAGCGGTCGCAGTGACGCTAGAGGTGATAGCGTCGCTGTGACGCTAGTGTGGTTCGCGCCCGCCGTGGCGCATGATGCTGTTATGTTGTTGTGATGTTGTGCTGTACGTGATATGTGTGTTTTCCTTGCAGTTAAAGCCCGTTCTGTTTTATATTTATTCGTCGTGTTGTGTGGTTGTTCTGTGAGGGCCTTCCTCCCACTCGTTGGCGATCCCTCCCAGGTGGAGGGTTGCACCAAGAGAGGTATGATACAAGAGACCCCAGGTTCCCCAAGGGAGGCTTAGGCTCCTGAGAGCCACACAGGTTGAAAACAGCAAGTAGTAGCGCCGTAGTCATAGGGAATACCCGTACCATTTGGAGGAGCTGCTGCTGAGATTCAGACCTGGGGTGCCCGAACTCAGTAAAAATGTCGTTAGGTTACACGTTACCTTCCGCCCAGGCGGGTGTACAAGTCGGGCGGTAAAAAGGCAAGTCCCGCCATCACAAACCCTTGCTTAGGACAAGTTCCCGCAATGCCTCATCCTATTGAACTATGTTTAATCCAATGCAGTACCAGGTTAGAAGAAGATTGCCAGAATCTTGGGTCGCCGCTCCGACCCCGACGGGTCATGGTGCACCGTTATTACTCACTGGGGGATGTGAATTGCGCCACAGCAAGGCCAATCCAAACTTGGGTTCACGGGGCCTCAGCTCAGGGTGTACGGTTATATATCATGAAAGGCGGTAAAAACGAAACCTGTAGCCCCAGAACCGACCTGCTAGAGACTAGTATGCGCATGTCCCTGTACCACCAGAAAGTGTATGCGGGGAGGAGGCCAGTGTTTGATCCATCGTGTAATTGTCGCTCAAGCAGACGAGAATTCAGCCCAGTAGAATGGGAGAATTCCAATTACTAAGCCCAGGCCATCCACACAACTGGGTAGGCCCAAGCCACGAACCCCTTCCACTTACAGCATATCGCAAGTTGTTAAAGCTCTTTTCAGGGGTAAACCCTACTCCCAATGGTGAAGGAGCTTTTGATGTTTGGAAGGAATATGCTTCCACCAGGTACTGGAAGAGTGGACCGTCCTGATGAGGTGAAAAGACAACGACTCATGGAGTGCCTGCGCCCGCCGGCGTCCATCCCATCAAGACGTATAAAGATCAGCATCACTGAGGTTACCGCACATCAGATGATGGAGGCGCTTTACCCGGGTATGGTAAGGAAGATGATGTGGAGTGAGGCTAGGACAAGTATTCAATCTCCGCAGAAAGAGGCGGGAAAAAGCCTATCCGCAGTACATTACAACGGATCCAGTTGCTCTGTGGGAGCTAAGTTTTCCCGACAAGTCATCAAGGCCTCAGAAGGAAATGAGTATGGCGCACTAAATGCCTGCGGGGAGCCATACCAACGCACATATCGTGATAATGATCAGATGCACGCTCCAGAAAGGGAGACCCCTACTCTAGAAGACATACTGAGAGGGTGAAGGGTCATGAGCCTTATACTGGTGCATACGCCCAAGAAGGCCCAAAGACCCGCGCAAGGATGAGACCAAGGAAGCAACATGCCAAAGCAAAGGGAGCAAGAGCGGTAAGGATACGGGCCACCCGGAGTTGCTAGGTCCGCTCCCAGGTCAATTGACGGTCCGCGGTCCCCGAACAGATTACGTTTTTATTGACTGCAACTGTGGAGGCAGGGCATGTTGCAAGGAACTGTTCAACCACCACTAAGGCCCAAGACCTTACCACCGTGGGACCGTGCGAAGGGCAAGCTCGGTTCCTATCAACCGTACCGAGGGATGTGAAGAGGGAGTGGGAGGCCTTCCCGGAGGAGGAGACGCCCCGGCGATGCTACTGCGAGTAGGGGCCCCACCGCTGTAATAAGAGTCGTCGTGGACGGGGATACTACTCTTCAGCACATTTCTGGACACTGGATCACAAGTGACATCATTCTAGCCGTCCATTCTACGACCTAGACACCTCAGCCATCTCCCTTTGCAGTCAGGTCCGAAAAGAATGAAGTTGGGGACTTAGTAAAGATGATTATCCCATAGACGGAATACGTAGTCCGGTCAAGCTGGATATCTGCAGTGAACACTAAAAGAGTCGCATCCCATGCTGGGTGGAAGCTTTGTCTGTCCAGGTGCTCGGGAAACCATCCCAGTGACCCACATCATACTAGACACGAATGCGATATGTGATGGTCGGTATTCGCGTCATTCCTACAAGTAAGCGGCGACGCTAAACCGTTTGGTCATCCCTGAATATAGCCCCTGGCTCGGAGAATGCCCTATAGGGTGGCGTATATGAGGAAGCAGTATGGTAAATCTTTAAACCAGGCGAGGGTTATTGCCAGATTCACCAGGGGGAGTGAGGCCTGACAGCTGCTGATCAAAGTCCCCCATCGCACGAACACGACGATACGTTAAATACTCGTATAGAGACCCTCACGATCTAGATCAGTGGGAACCGAATGTCCTGAAGTACGGGATTGGACCAGCTCTAGTTCCCCAGGAAGATTACTGTGTATATCCAGAACAGTTCTCCATACCCGTGCCGCTGGAGTCGACAAAGGTTTGGGTAGAATTATCCTGTGATTCCTGTAGACTGACCCAGTGACGTTCCATCACACTGCCCGTGTGGGTAGAAGAGGGCAGCACTACAAATTCGATTCGGAGACGTCCCTCCCCTGGAGGATAGCATGTAAAGAGAAGACTACGTTCTCAGTTTGAGAGAGAGACGAGATGTGTTCTCTACTAGTGAGATGATACGTGGGATGCAGCAGAACGCTCAGGACACGATTTCTTCTGAATGATGCACACGCCAGTTAGGGAAAGGTCCGCGCTTAGCTCCCAGAGATGTGGAGGAGTGCGGGGTGTCCTGAACGATGATGGTAAACGGCCGGCATGCTGGACGATCTCGGAGAGTCCCATGCCTCAACCGATTGTGGTGGTACGAAAGAGAATGGGTTGTTCGATTGTGCGTGGATACAGAAACATTGAACAGAGTATGCTGTGCCTTGACCATTACAACGCTACCCGACCCAATAGAGGAGATTCTCAAGCGCACTGGCCGGGGAAGTCCATGGTTTAGCTGTTGGACCTTTCGATTCGGGTATTACCAGGTTCATGAGCCTACTGATCAAGAAAAGACGGACGTTCAGTCTGTCCCTGGTGATTTTATCAGTTCACTCGGGATGCCCAAGGTATCTGTGGCGTTACCAGCCACTTTCCAACGTGCTAGGAAAGACGATGGAGATATTTGTCCACTGAGTGTGTTGGTCTATCTAGAGATAATTGTGTTCGGAGCCACCCTTGACTAACCGCAGACGAGAGTGATGAAAGTATGGCTCGCTTCAGGAAGAGAGGCCTGAAGCATTCTCTGGATAAGTGCGCTTCTGGTCGGAACTCGGTCACGTTATGTGGGTCATATCGTGTCCGCAGACGGAGTGGCCACCGACCCAGGCCAAGGTGGAGTGCGGGGGGGGTGGTAATTGCCAATACCCCGAGAATGGTGTATGGAGTGAGGTTCATTTCTCGGTTTCTGTGGATTAATTATAGAAAGAGTCGTGGATGGATTCCACGAAGGCAGCTGTGGCGGAGCGATCTGTCGAAGGTCTATCCGAGGAACCAAGCAGAAGAGGACCCCCCCCCAGAACCCACTTCGGGGATGGTGACGCCCGCTTGTGAAGAAGCATTTAAAGAGGCTGAAGAATAGTTTAACGGAGGCTCCGTTTCTAGCACTATGTGCCTGACCCGGAGAAGCTACATTCTGCACGTGTGAGCCACGCCTCAACGGCTTGGGAGCTGTACTACACCAGAATACCCCCCACTTGGCTTCGTCTTGCGTATGCAGTAGAAGTTTGACTCCCAGCAAAAGGAATTTCCCCATTTGTTTCCCCACAAATTGGAGTTGCCTCGCGCTCAAATGGGCCATATCTGACAAACATACATGATTACTATATGGTGTCACCTTCGTAGGCCGAACAGAGTCAACACTCCGCTGTTACCTAGTACAACCAACCACGCAAGTTAGATTGCGACCCGGTCACAGATGGTTACCACCCTCGCCCAATTACCATTTTCTATGAAATATAAGCCGGGAACTCTCAATATAGGAGCCGTGCTATACCTCTAGCGAGATCGGATCTGGGGCGGACCGCCCGCCGATGGCCTGGGAAGAAATCCAGGACCGGAATGAGAGCTATGTTTCCACTGCTGCTATTGTAACACGAGTGGCATTCCACGCAAGACTACGAGTAGTGGATTCCTTTGGGTTGTGCCGACCTCAAGCCCTCCAAAGCTATTGGCCACCCTATGGCATGGGTTAACACCAGATTTATCTTCACGGTGAAAGAACTGGTACTTCACGAGACACTGATCATGCGGCTAAGCTGTCCGACGAGGCCCTACACAAAAATGACGCGTTCACTGGTGAAACGGGCCTCTCCTCGCGAGGAATGTGGGTCTTCTCATGAGAGAATGGGATAACGTTTGAGATGGATAGGCCTACTCTATAGGGTGTTCAATTCCACAATCATCCTGACCGTCGACAACTATTCTACCAGTCGGCGTATGGCAAGTGTCTGTTTTAAGATCACTACCTGATGATCATGTACATTTGTTGGGGGTGATAAGGACCTGTGGGTTTAGTGCGGAACGGTTCTTTTGTGCCTAGAATGACGGGAGTCAATGAACACACTGCGGAGAAAGTCACGGTGCATTCATAGGAAGACCATCCACCCGTGCATGCTCAAATGGGCCATCTCAAAGGCTGGGCCTATGGATTTAGTTGTATTGACTTTTGTGGCTAGAGCCAGATGTCAGGGGTGTATATGAAAAGATGTGCTAGTAGTGACAGATACTCATAGATACGCTCAAGCCTTTCCCACGAAGGACCAAAGGCTACCACTGGCTAAAAGTCTGTGGGAAAAAGTATTTCTGTTATGGTCTGCCCAGCAGGATGCCTCTGACAGGGAGGGATTTTTGAAGAGCAAGCTGATCAAGAGGTGTAAACCCTGTGTGAACATTTCAAAAGTCAGACCTACTCCCTACCAACGCCCGAGGGCGATGCGCTCCCTGACAGATTAATCGGAATTGCTGGACTGTGAGGCACTCTGAAAAATTCCAAAAAGAGGAATGGAGTAAGCATGTTGAGGCTTGTGCTGCCCTACAATTGCAACTAGGGACGACGGTCCACCGGATACACCCCATAACTTCATGATGTTGCGGTAGGGAAGCATACAGACTGCCACGTACAATCCGCCTGCGGGTATCTACCGACGGGATACCCAACATGGGCTCATTTCGATATGTGCAGAGACTCCAGGACAGTCTACAACGTGCCTATCAGTTAGTGAGCTGAAAGAGGACCACAGCTCGACTGAATGCCAAAATAAAATACGGTACGATCACAAAGTACGGCTTATCTGAAGAGCGCTCCAACCAAGGGCGAAGCCGTTCTCCTGACGCAAACTTATGGATTCCAGTGCCAAGCCACAAGTTAAGCTGATCGCTGTGGAGGATGGGGCCTTTACAAGTAGAGTCCCAAATGCCGGGCCTCCCTTTTATGCAAATAAACGTGAGCTTAAGGACCAAGTAAAAGTTTTGGCAACCGAAACCACTTTACTTCTCGCCAACTGGGAAGAAGGTGAACCTGAAACAGAAACAGTAATGACGACAGTGAGCCTGCAAGAGGCTATTGCGAATCCCGGCCCCATAGATGAGAACAATTCCGGATCCTTTGGGGAACCATCCAAACAGAGACTGGTGGGCACCTCCGGAGTCGCAACCAGTAGGGGGCCGCTGACCAAGTACCTCCATCCGGAAATTTTCACCAAGTAATCAATCATTCGACACTGACACAACTCCAAGTTTTGTTCCTCAAGAGAAATGTTCAGTTGCAAAGAGAACTTTCCCCAACTTGTCACATCCTCGCGAGAGTCTAGGCCTCAAGCCTACGATGGTCCTGTCTCAAGAGGCGAAGAAATGGAGACGTGTAGACTCGCAGGAGTCAGGAAGTGAGACATCCCTCCCACTAGAGTGGCTTATGATTTTTAGGGGCCCTCACTATGAGCTCAGCAGCAAGCTAAGAAACCAGGCAGCTAGTTAGTCAATATGTTTGTTGAACTGTATCAATCTCTTAGAGTAATCTTATGTTGTACTTTAACCACTGCATTTTTTATTATATAAATTTTCACTGTGGAAATGTTATGTGTTCAAGCGAGGACGTTGAGTTTTCAACAGGGGGAGGATGTAGCCAAAGGTCACCCTCACTTGTGCCCCTCGCGCCTCCCCCCTTCCGTCCCCGTTGCGCGCTGGTTGGTAATTGCGGCCGGGGTGTAGGGAAGACGGAATCGGGGGGGGTTGCCTGGGGAGCGCGACGGTCCGGTGCGGCGACGGTGTGGCTTCCTAATAGTGGAGGGGGACGGACAGCGGGGGATAACCAAGGGACACAAAAGTCGCTAGAAGGGGGCCGCGATCGCTTGCCACCGGCCGCGACTTTAGCGGAGCAGGGCGCCGCCATGACAGGTACTCGCGCATAAGCGCAGGAGGTTCAGCTAGCTGCGGAGTAAGGTTCCCTATAGCTCCGCGCATCGCGAGAAAACGGGCCACCCCCAGGGGGCATAGGGGAGAGGACACCTGACCCAGGTGTAGCAATCAGAAGGCCAGATTCTCCCCTGCGCAAGGAGACTTTCGGTTTTCGTGTTTTGGAGCCAACCACTCACTCAGATCCGGACAGCCTAGGGGTGAGGAGGTTGATGAGGGGTGTAGTGACCCTCTGCATAGGCCAGTCAGCCCCAAGGTCCAGTTAGTCCTGAGTCCATCTATTAGCTTGTGGAGCTTAGTGGACAGGCCCTATAGGGACACTTGCCCATTTATTGGTTGTAAAAGAACAGGGACACCGTGTTGAAGCCGCGCTGCCCTGTGAGGTGGGGTTCTGGGCTCAGGAACACCACCCAGACCACTGCGACGAGGAGTGACTTGTTTGGCGCTGAACATTTCACACCCACGTCGGTGTGTAGGAACCCCGGGATCCGTGGTGGATATATCGCGGTAAAAACCCCGTGGTGGAGGCCCGGGACAGGGGTACCTGCAACTACTGCACACACCGGCCTATCACCAAACGAAGTGGCTTGACGCAGTCACACAAACACATGTACAGTGGTATTTGACTTCGAGTAAACACGAAGGACATTGTGGGTGGGGGTTATGGGACCCGGTGGGTACATTGTGGGTGGTAGGCGTCGCCGTGACGCCAGAGGTGGTTAGCGTCCGCCGTGACGCCCAGATGTGGTTAGTCCGTCCGCCGTTGACGCCTAGAGGTTGGATCGTCCGCTGTGACGCTAGAATTTGGTTACGCCCGCCGTGGCGCCCTGATGCTGTTATGTTGTTTTGATGTTGTGCTGTACGTGATAGTGTGTGTTCCATTGCAGTAAAGCCCGTCCTGTTTTATATTCGGGTAGTGTGTGTGGTTGTTTCCGTGAGGGCCTCCTCCCACTCCGTTGGGATCCCTCCAGGTGTGAGGGGTTTGCGACCAAGAGAATGTATGATAAGATGTACCCCAGGTTCCCCAAGCGGAGGCTTAGGCTCCTGAGAGCACACAGGTGCACAGCAGTAGTAGCGCGGTAGTCATAGGGAATAACCGACATAATGTTAAGGAATTACAGGCTAAGGCTGAATTGGTGATGACGAAATTGAGTTTTGGTCTTTATATTTATGTTCGTAAACACCAGTTTTTACTGTAAATATTGTAACGTTTCCAAGATTCTAGTGCTTGTCGATCTTGCCAAAAAGCATGGATCTGGATCACATTTATTACAAAGTACTTAACTCCAAGATTACTTGGGATTATAATATGGCTTAATCTTTACACAATCCAAGATTTCCTTATACAATATCTAATGCAGACAGTATTTGTCACACTAACTTGTTTTATATCTCTCCTCTCTCCCAACCTAGATAGTTTTCATGACTTATTGTGTATAATAATTTTTGTTTTAGTTTTTAGATAATATGATAGTATTACCTGTTTTTTTTTTAATCCATTCCAATTAGTAACTGGACTGAATGAGTTATCACATTTGCACTTTTGTTCCAGTACTCAATAAATTTACAAACTAATTATTAAAAAAATATTTTTCATTTTTAAGTATGTATGAATAAAGATTGTCTTAATAATTTTTTTTATGTATTTTAATTATTAGTAAAGAAATGAGTGTAGGTTTTTTTGACCACAGAGCAATGTGCCTATGAAAGCAAACCTGTGGGTTTAAATCAGTTTTGAATTAGCTGAAAGAGATTAGCATCAATTAACAATTAGGCTTTAATCATATAATACACTATGCCCACGCAATATTGTATGACGCTCCTGACGAAGCTGTATGACGCAGCGAAACGCGTGATAGAGCCTGATCCGAGCTTACTCAGTCAAGCTGCAGCTGACTGGAAGCGAAGACTAAAGACCCAGACGTTTGTGCTCTCCAGTGATCCCCCTCTCAGCGCCTCGCAGTCCATTGCCATCGGATGCGACCAGATACCACCCGGAAGTGACGTCAGACGCCATTGCCGACGGCAGCAACTGGGAACAGAGGAGGACGGGAGACAGCACAGCGGGCGCACTGAGCGCAAAAGATACCTTTATGTGCCTGATATTTGTGTACAGAATGTGAGTACATGTCCTACAATTTCACTGCTTATAAAACTCTGCTTTTTGCAAGCTATACTATTGGCCGTTTCTTCTGCTCTTCTTTTATATATATTCCATGGGAAATCGAGCCCACCATTCCTGAAGTAACCCTCATAAGGGAAGATCAAGAGGGGATAAAAGCCCTACCTAAAGAAACCTCAGTACCATATCACTATCTGACAGAGTCAGAGAAAGCGAATTTCCCTATATGTGCTGTAAGTAGGGTTCTCCCCAGAGCTAAGATTCACGCAAATTAATTCATTATTGAATCACAATAACTGCAATTATTGTTTTTATATGTTTTTTATTCACATGTTGTTTTCCTGACTGGTCGCTCATTTCCACAAACCAATCACGACTGTACTTGTGGGAAATCCGAGCATATTTCCCTGGAAGGTTTGAGAAGTACCCTGTCGGGTAACATCATTTAATTTATTGTATCACACTTCATAATTTATTAGAAAGCTGTGGCGCCTAGGCAAGTCATTTAGTATACTTAATCTTTACACCATCATAAAGACCAGAAACCTATATGGGTTACAATGCTGCCGCTTCTTGTAAAAGCTTTCGAATATGAACAAAAAGAATGTTCCACCAGTCACCCTGATCGCTCTCTCATTGCTTAAAGTCTGATTCTAAGCCCATTTTCACTGCGTTTCGTGTGAGACCTATCTGTAGGCGCCATAAACAAAAATCGTAAACTCTAAGGCAGCAGTGTGCAAAGTGGGGGTGCGCTCCTTGGGGGGGCGTGGGCGGTTGCAGAGGCCCCGCGCTCTTCCCCAAGGCATTAAAATTAAATACCGGGGGATCGCGGAGGCCTCTGCAATGCTATTACTTACCTTGACTCTGCTGTCGTCACTCGTGTCCATGGTAAGCAGCGTCAAATGACACCACGGGTCATGTGACGTTACACGCGTGTAGGCGGACGCTCACAGAGGTATGCAAGGGAGACTGGTTATAGTGAATTAAATAAGGCTTTTATTGCGCCTGTTTCCTTAATATCAGGAAACATCCAAACAAGGGTAAACAAAGCTTCTATTCACTTGGGAGTATTTCTGGTGAAATACTATGCAATCCACCACTCACCTTTAGATAAGCATGTCTCCCAGCCCAAAAATATAGCATGAAATGAACAGATATAAAAAGTCTTGTAAATGAAAGTCTTATCTGTTAGCTGGGCTGCTGTAGGAGAAGTCTCTCTGCTCTCTTGGAAACCGCACCCTTGGTGCACAGGAATATCAGGCTCCAGGTTAGAATCTTGTCCCCTTTGTCTTGAAAGCAGCTCTGCTGTTTCTTCTGGCAGGGCTCAAGACAAAAAAATTCACAGAAAAAATCTCTTTTCTTTCTAACTTCAAAGACCACCTCTCATCCCACTTCTAACACCATATGTAGGGCGGAACGCCTCACAGAGGTATGCAAGGGAGACTGGTTATAGTGAAATTAAATAAGGCTTTATTGCGCCTGTTTCCTTAAAATCAGGAAACCATCCAAACAAGGGTAAACAAAGCTTCTATTCACTTGGGAAGTTTTCTGGTGAAATACTATGCAATCCACCACTCCCTTTAGATAGCCATGTCTCCCAGCCCCAAAATATAGCATGAAATGAACAGATATAAAAAGTCTTGTAAATGAAAGTCTTATCGTTAGCTGGGCTGCTGTAGGAGAAGCTTCTCTGCTCTCTTGGAACCGCACCCTTGTGTGCACAGGAAATATCAGGCTCCAGGTTAGAATATTGTCCCCTTTGTCTTGAAAGCAGCTCTGTGTTTTTCTGGCAGGGCTCAAGACAAGTGTCCCCATGTCAGTCTCACAAGTGGTGAGAGTCAAGGACAATCTCTGCTCTGTCTCCAAGTTCAGTTCAGGTGTGCGCTAAGGAGTCTCTCTTCCTGTCTCAAAAGACAGGCTTTTCTAAGCAATCTAATCAGGCAGGTGGTGTTTGTTAATTGACTACCAGCAGTTAACCACCACACTGCTGGATTAGAGGCACATTACCTGAACAAGGATAACTCCCCTGTTACATACCTCCCCTGTTTGTGGGAAGCTCGGGCTTGCCACGGCCAAAGCCATCCTTCCACTCTCATTGTAGATATTTCTGTGACTTGAATGAGAGTGGATGGAGGAAGAGAAACCCAGTCCCGCTGGATCGGAGCCCTTTCTCCAGTTCATTCGTTGTCTCCTCCCGAAGGTGCTTGAGATCAGCACTCCTCAGTCGCTCGAGGAGGACTTTTTCTAAGTACAGTCTTTTTGCTACGTGCGTGGTCATGAGATTTCCCTTGCGTCGGGTGCTTGTCTTATTGCAGGCAGACTGTATAGCAGCAGTTGCAGAGCGTTTAAAACAGCTCGTTGAGTTTTGCTCTTGAAGCTGTCTCACATCGCCCTTTTCCCACTCAATGGGGGTTGCTAGTTCAGCCTCTTTGGGATTAAGTTGCAATTCCACACCCCACCTCCAGAGAATGTTCATTTTTCAGTTCATTATCAGCTAAGGATTCTTCTGGTTTTGATTCAGCACGTGTACTTCTTTTGTTGCCTATTGGGTGACTGAAGGTTTTGCTGTGCTTGTTTAGGTGGTTAAAATTTTGCAACCTTGTGTTTCAGATGAGCGGTATTCCCAGCTCTCACTTCACCCTGGTCTTCATGGGTTTTTGTGGCTGTGGGATACTGACGTTTAGTCAGGGTCAATACTTGTCTTTGTAGGACTGTAATCTCATCCGAGTGCGTCTTGCAAACTCTTCTCAGGGAATTTATCTGCATGCTGTGCTTTCTCTGAGCTTGCTTCCACATTTTTATTGCATTGTGAAGCACTATGAATTTTTTGCTCCGGCCACAGTACTTATTTTAGTTTCTGGACTCTTGTGCTCCCTTTTGTGCCAGGTCACCTGGTTCTAAGACTTGGCCTCTAGTGATGCTTTGGTGACGCTGACAGGTAGCCTTCAGTTTCTCATGCTGCTTTGCTGGAACATACTGGGTCATCAGACGTTCCTGCAGCACTTGAATTTCTTTAACAGCCTGCAGATTGTCTTCCTGCAGAGTTCGCTGCTTCTCCTCGGCCTTCTCGAGGTGCGTACGTAGACCTTGCAGTTGGTTCTGCAGTCGGTGCTCTACTTCAAACTTCTCACCTTCAAAGTCTATTTATTTCTTTAAGCTCGTGCAGCTTTTCATTCTTTTTTCTTGACGTCGTCTGTCAATGAAAATTTTCTTCTTTGAGTTTTAAGTTTTTTATTTTTAATCTTAAATGTTCTCCTTTTTCAGTCTCTGTACTATTCAGGGCCTCCTTGCAGTCCTCCTTCCATTTATGCACATCTGCTTTGAGAATGACAGTCTCCTGGCGTGAGACTTCCTTCTCTAGGTTGAGGGTCTGAAGCTCCTTCTGAGAGACTTGGAGATCTGTATTAAGATGACAATCGTTTCTTTAGACATGTCCAGCTCCTCAGTGAGACTGTGGCGTTCCTTTCTGGAAACTTCTAGGTCTGTGCGGCGCAGCTGTTGGTCTCATGATGTGAGGCATCCAGTGCTCTGCGGAGTGTCTGAACCTCTTTCTGAGATACGTCCACCTCTGTCCAGACACTGTTGACCTCCTGTTGTGAGGCATTCAGCTCTATGCGAAGAGTGTGAACCTCTTGCTGGAAGACTGTCATCTGCTTCAGTGCTTCCTCATACTTCTGCTTCAGCTTGTCATCATTTATCAGATTGGCTCTGCTTTTCATCCATGGCGGAAATAGTAGCGTTTGCAGTATCTAGAAGTCACTTGAGATCGTCCAATTCTGTCCTGGCTGCAAGTACATTGCGAGCACATATTCCTGTAGCTTCACGTTTTGTTCAGTAGTAGCTCCGCGTAATCATCTTTCTTTTGTTTCAATTGTTTCACGCCTGGCATTTTTCAGGGCATCCTCAGGGCTGGTCAATGGATCGAACTACACTGGTTCCGGCTCCGCTTCCCTGGGATGGTTGGTTGAGGTTCCTCACTGTTGGACACCGGACAGACACTTCTTTGGGGTACACGACTTCAGCCTTGGGCCCTCTGGATATTCAGTTATCCGCGGGACATTCTCCATTTTCTCTAGGCTGCAGGGATCTCGGTCCCGCTTTTTCTCCACAGGATCTGCGGACGGTCTGTTCCTTTCATGTAAGTGCAGAACCACTTTTCTTTTTCTTTTTTTTCGCCTTTTTTGTTGGTTGACACGTCCTTCAGGTATACTGGGGTCTCCATCTTCATTTGAAACTTTAGCAGCGTCACTGGATCCACCCGGCTTTTCTTGCAACTATAATAGCTGACGGAAATATTCGGTGATCCACTGCTCCCGCTCTTTCTCCTGCTGATCATATTCGTCATCATAGGGAGCGGTCTTTTCGGTTCGTGCCGAGTTCAGGCACCCACCATTCTTGGGGTGTGTTTTGGGGTGTGACTCGGTTCGGGTTCCCCGTAAGAGATGTCTTCCTCTTTATTGGACTGGAAGGGCCACTCTTCAGTGGGGTAGGGTTCATTACAGGAATGCTGATCTTGTCCTCCATTTTAAGGCTATCAGTGTAATTTTTTTCCTGACCTCAGGAGGCGTATTGCAGCTGTTGCCACTGTATTTGCTAGAAACCCCCAATTGTGGTAGTCCTAAGGTGAGCATATTTGCTTGTAGAGGTCGTAGCTCTAACAGGCACTCTGTAGACTTTCTTTCTTGGGTAAGTTTACAATATCAGCAGTCCTGTGCACGCATTTTCTCTCATCAGGTATACAGGATGTGCAGTTGCTAGGTAAAAACGTCTATTTGCTTTACACCATTACTTGCTAGATTTAATCTCTCATTAGGTGTGCTGGATTGTGTATGTTGCTAGGTAAAAATTTCGTTTGTTTTAAACCATTTACTTGCTAGGTGCAATCTCTCTGCTTCAGCCAAATAATGTGATTTTTCTGCTTGAGTTCAGTCTCACTTTGGGTATTATGACATTCACTCTTCACACTTTGGGATACCTTTTACACAGTTCAGCAATTCCTTTTTTTAGAGGCAATTTTACCCTCAGCACTTGTTTACTGAAAATTCCCCTGCTTCAGCACAGTCTTGCATCAATTTTCACATTTTTCTGCATATACTCCATTCACAACTGGTAGTCCTATGCGGTGTGGCAGCCTTTACTTGCAGAATCAGTACCGCTCATGGGTCACCATCTGTATTCACTGCTTCAGCTAAACATTTGAAACAACAAAACGCCTATCCCTTTTAAGGGCAACTCACTTCTTGAACCCTGACTATGGCTGGAAGGCAAAACCCTATTTCAATGACCATATTACACTTTATTGTGAAAGGCAATAAGGTTTACCTGCTTTAGCAGTCTCTCTCTCCTCTTGGGATTGGGGAAAAGGTCCATCTGTGGTTTTGTAAGTTTCAGTGCAGTGTAAGTTTCCTGCATGGGTGTGTATCACTTTAATTCTGGTCTCTGCTGTATGAGATTTTTTTTTTTTTTACGTTGCTCAGATTGTTTGTAGGCAAAACGCATAAAAAAAATTCACAGAAAAAATCTCTTTTCCTTTCTAACTTCAAAGACCACCTCTGATCCCACTTCTAACACCATATGTAGGCGGACACTCACAGAGGTATGCAAGGGAGACTGGTTATAGTGAAATTAAATAAGGCTTTTAATTCGCCTGTTTCCTTAATATCAGGAAACCATCCAAACAAGTGGTAAACAAGCTTCTATTCACTTGGGAGTTTTCTAGTAAAATACTTTACAATCCACCACTCCCTTTAGATAGCATGTCTCCCGCCCCAAAATATAGCATGAAATGAACAGATATAAAAAGTCTTGTAAATGAAAGTCTTATCTGTTAGCTGGGCTGCTGTAGGGGAAGCTTCTCTGCTCTCTTGGAACCGCAACCCTTGTGTGCACAGGAAATATCAAGCTCCAGGTTAGAATCTTGTCCCCTTTGTCTTGAAAGCAGCTCTGCTGTCTCTTCTGGCAGGGCTCAAGACAACTGTCCCCATGTCAGTCTCACAAGTTGTGAGAGTCAAGGACAATCTCTGATCTGTCTCCAAGTTCAGCTCAGGTGTGAGCTAAGGAGTCTCTTTCCTGTCTCAAAAGACAGGCTTTTCTAAGCAATCTAATCAGGCAGGTGGTGCTTGTTAATTGACTACCAGCAGTTAACCACCACACTGCTGGATTAGAGGCACATTACCTGAACAAGGATAACTCCCCTGTTACAACGCGTTAAATGACACTGTGGGTCACGTGACGTCACATGACCCCGCGGCGTCATTTGACGCCGCATCAAGGAAGGGAGGGGACTCGAGCACGAGCGAGGGAGGCAGGGGGGCGCAGCTGCAAAAGTTTGCGCTCAACTGCTCTAAGGGCCTGATGAATCAAACCGAAAGTTAGGCACAAAAGCCAAGATCCTCTGAGCGCCTTTATTTCAGGGCTTATAACATCAGTTAGTTTTATTATGTCGCTTTTTTCTAATGCGCATACACCAAGACACTCCGTACTACTGCGAGTTATCAAAATGAGAGAGAGAAGAGGGGTGTGTGCTCCCTTCTGTGCACAGCTGTCTCTCCACAAGGTGAGTTGGGGTGGTATATACTGCATAGCACGTGGGATTTTATAACGAATCTCTCTGGCCCTCCCCCATCACACCTCCTCTCTCACCCCAAGTAACGTCAGGTTAAATCCCGGCATTGACTATAACTGAGCTCGATGGATAAGCATCCTTAGGCTGTGCTTATAGTGCTGGCGACGTCGCCTCTGACGTCACGCTACGGTCGCTGAAAAAAATCTAATTTAAGTGACTTCCAGCGATCGCGACCAATCAGTTGGCTTCAATACATTTGTTTAAAAGCCATTGCGTTGCTGTCGCTGTCACCGACACTATAAGCGCAGCCTTAGAGGGAACACCTCTTTAGCCCGAACAGCCGTTATAGTTAACACAAGGCACATTCCGGCTGAATACACAAAATACAACTTACTGTAGTGCTGACAAGTATTCTAAAACAAATCTGGGGCAATCACCAAATGGACCCAGGTACATGTGGGTACATGCTGCAACATTTCAGTGACATTTCTGCAGAGAATACTAATGGCCATCGGATTAACAGTGGGGGTCCTGGCAGTCCCATTAAAACTGAATGGGACTTCCAGGGACCCCTGCTGGGTTAATCCGATGGGCCATTAGTCTCTGCAGAAATGTCACTGAAATGTTTGCAGCATCTACCCAGGATGTACCCAGCATGTACCTCCTTAAGGTAACAACGTACACTGAATAATACGCGGCAGGCAACGTTTGTTTTAATTTAAATTGCTCCATTTTCAGGTTCTGTGTCAGTCTACAATCAATTGAGTGATTAATGGAGTAATTTGGATGTTAGTGCAGCTCTATGTTCTAAGGAATGTGCGGCTTGTGTCACTTTTCTTGAAAGTTTTGCGTTGGTATTCGGTGGCGTATGCTATGTTTTTGGCTCAGAATACTAGCATAGTGCTGTGTACAGTACTGTATGTGCCAAGTTCTACGGCAGGAGAAATATTCTTATAATCATGTTGTATTTCAGGGCAAGAAAATATCACATTATTTTACACCACTGCGTCGGCGCAGAATTACTTCTCATATAGGACCACTAAGATCACAAGTTACCACAATTGCGCATTAAAACCAATTAATGGAGGGACATTTTTCCCTTCTCTTCTGTGACGGAGGAAGATATTTCTGTTCCCTGGCAATCACTCCAATGAGCATGTAACTGAGATTGAAAAAAAATAATAGGTTTATTATACAGTACATCAAATATATATAACTTGTGAGATACCGCTCACCACAATAATGTTATGAAAGGCAAGCAAATCAGAAGAGACAGTAATTACTATAAGTATATCATCAGAAGGAAAAATCACTATATACAGTACTGCACTCAAAAAGTAGTAGAATGTATGAATTAATAAAAAATAGCTTTTACTGTAATTATTCATTAAAAAGATTCCTTGCAGCATAACGATGCCTAATTATACATAGAATACACAAACAATGTTTGCTACATGTGTTAGTCACCATAAGAGCAGTCAGCTGAGTTGTCTGTTAGTGGGTTTATTTGCTTTGCATCTCATCCCAGGCTAGGTTTAAAAGCTGTGTTTAAAGCAGCATGCATTGGCTTAAGGGTTTTCCATGTAATGTGGTCTTGAGACAAAAGGTGGCACTGTGTGCTCATTTGCATGTCATTTTCTAGAATCCCTTGCTGCAGGTGAAACACTGTATGCTAGGTTATAATGGCGAAAAGCAGAGTTGCAGACCTGTCTAAGACATGTGAATGTGCTCACAAGTAATATAGTAATATTTTTATAAGATTGAGATATCATACATATAAATATATATATATATTATATATATATTATATATATTATATATATATATCAGGGACCAGGGTGATGTAATGGAAATGTTGCTAGTTGCTAGTTGCATGTGACCTTTCCATCTATTTATTTGTATGCAACAAAAGTTATGTTGCATTTCAACCCACCATTCAGGGCTGGGTCATATTGAAGACACCTGGTCTCAACTCTCTATTATTGTAAGCTTGTTGTGGTAGGGGGTATAAAAAGGTTGGGAGGGAGGCCCCTAACTCTAGCTCCAGTTGTTTGACTCTAGCTGTTTCCACATATATGTGAGACTGCGCTCGTCCGTCACCTTCAGACTTTTACCAGGTCATCTTCCTCCCGCAGCTCCAAGACTCTCCGGTAATCAACCGGGACACATGTAAACGTCCCTGTGCCTAGGTCTATAAGGTGATCCCAGTTCCCCCAGTTGGGAGTGTGTGTTGTTTACCTGTGCACAGTTGTACATTTTTTCCAATAAATTCAATTTGATCAAATCTGTGGTTCTGCCTGGTGAGTTGATCCCTGGTGAGTTGATCCCTGGTGTGAGAGTCCTGGTCTCCCGTGACCAAATCCACTTAGAAATTAACTTTGTTTCCGTCACAAACAGCTGTGATTTCATGCACGAGAATCCGTGTTCTTTATAGGACTCCATTTTCCCTCCCCTTATTAGATTAGGGCAGGGTGGCCAACTCCAGTCCTCAATGGCCACCAACAGCTCAAGTTTTAAGGATATCCCTGCTTCAGCCCAGGTGGTTCAATCAGTGGCTCAGTCAAGGAGAAGGAAGGGAAATCCGGCGCCTCAACCAGTGACAAACTCCAAAGCACTTCCAGGTCGTAGAAAAACTTTATTGCAATAACAAACGGACAACAGGCTACACCACAGTCTCCCCCTCAAGCGTTTCACGCTCGGAGAAGAGGGCAGCTCACAGTATTAGATCTCTCTCAAATAATGATTCTATTCTTATTAGAAAAGCTGACAAAGGGGGTGCCACCGTCGTTCTTGACAGAGATTATTATGTGCTGGAGGCTCGGAGGCAACTTGAGGATCCTGAGGCCTACAAAATCCTGGAAAGGGACCCACCCGCAGTTCCTTAGGGAATTCATCGATTTGATGGATGAAGGTGAGTTTTACAAGTTCTTAACCTTCTGAACGAGACTTCCTCACCACTCCAGATCCTATACTCCATTTTCCATCACCTTCCCAAAATTCACAAACAACTCATTGCACCCCCGGGTAGGCCATCATTTCTAGTATTGGTTCAAGGGGTGAGCACCTTTCGCAATACATAGATCACTTTTTACAACCCCTAGTATTTCACTTACCCCTCACATCTTATAGACACCAAGCACCTTTATCACTTTTAGCACCCATCCTGGCACTCCTACATCTGGGTCACTCTAGATGTAGCTTCCCTTTATAATATTATTAATCACGACCACGGGCTTACTGCAGTAGAAGTTTTTCTTTATTCACATTCTTCTCTTTCTCCATCACATATAGCCTTTTTTACTTGATAGTATCAGATTTTCACTCACACACACCTTTTTTCTGTTTGTTGGGGTTTATTATCTCCAAACACGTGGGACTTCTATGGGGACTTCCTTTGCCCCCTCCTACGCCAACCTTTTTATGGGTTGGTGGGAGATGTCCCACGTGTTTGGAGATCTTAACCCCTTTAGGCATCATATAGCGTTTTACAAGCACTATATTGATGATCTTCTGTTGATCTGGAGTGGTGGGGAAGATGATCTCATTACATTTTTTGAGTATCTGGCTGATAATCAATTAAATCTTCATTTTACGCATAGCTACGATATGCAACGCATACAATTTTTGGATCTTGATCTTTATATCAATACAATATCGAGCGCAAAATTCAATCTGACATTTTCAGAAAAGAGAATGCCAGAAATTCTTTGTTACACGCTAAAAACTGTAATTCCGGCCCTCTGATGAAAGGAATCCCAAGAGGGCAGTTCCTGCGTTTACGCAGGAATTGTTCCTCGATGGAGGACTTTGTATATAGCCTTTTTACTTGATAGTTTCAGATTTTCACTCACACACAACTTTTTTCTGTTTGACAGGGTTTATTATCTCCAAACACTTGGATGCTTGGGGACTTCAGTTGCCCCTCCTACGCCAACCTTTTTATGGGTTGTGGGAGACGTGCCATGTTTTTGGAGATCTTAACCCCTTAAGGCAATCACTGCTGAGAGACCCGGCGTTGCCCGGAGCGTGGAAGGGCAGGGGCATGGAGTGGAGGGTGGGGGGAGGGGGGGGGAGGGGCGTGAGGGCGGGGGCAATGGGCGTGGAAGGGCGGGAGGGCAAAGAGCAGGAGGGCAAAGGGCAGGGAGGGGCGGGGGGGGCAAAGGGCAGAGAGGGGCGGGGGGGCAAAGGCAGGGAGTGCGGGAAGGGCGGGGGCAAAGGGCAGGGGGGCAGGCAAAGGGCAGGGAGGGCGGGCAAAGGCAGGGAGGCGGGGGGGCAAAGGATGGGGGGGCAAAGGGCAGCTTTTCCAGGGAGGGGCGGGGGGCAAAGGGCAGGGAGGGGCGGGAAAAGGGCAGGAGGGTGAGGGGGGGGCAAAGGGCAGGGAGGGCGGGGGGGGCAAAGGGCAGGGAGGGGTGGGGGGGGGGGGGGCAAAGGGCAGGGGGGGGGGGGGGGCAAAGGGCAGGGAGGGCGGGGGGGGCAAGGGCGGGGGGAGGGCAAAGGCAGGGAGGGGCGGGGGCAAAGGGCAGGGAGGGGGTGGGGGGGCAAAGGGCAGGGAGGGTGGGGGGGGCAAAGGGCAGGAGGGGCGGGGGGGCAAAGGGCAGGGAGGGTGGGGCAAAGGGCAGGGAGGGGGGGGCAAAGGCAGGGGGCGGGGGGCAAAGGCAGGGAGGGGTGGGGGGTAAGTGGCAGGGAGGGGTGGGCAAAGGGCAGGGAGGGCGGGGGGCCAAGGCAGGGAGGGGCGGGGGGGGGCCAAGGGCAGGAGGGTCAGGGAGGGGCGGGGGGGGGCCAAAGGGCAGGAGGCCAAAGGCAGGAGGGGCCGGGAGGGGCCAAAGGGCAGGGAGGGGCAGGGGGAAAAGGGTAGGAGTGGCGGGAAGGCGTGGGGCAAAGGAAGGCAGGAGGGGCGGGCAAAAGGGCAGGGAGGGCGGGGGGGCAAGGAGGGAGGGACGGGGGGCAAAGGGCAGGGAGGGCAGGGGGGCCAAAGGGCAGGGAGGGGTGGGGGGGCAGGGAGGGGTGGGGGGGGCAGGGAGGGGTGGGGGGCCAAGGGCAGGGAGGGGCAGGGGGCCAAAGGGCAGGAGGGGCGGGAAGGGCAGGGGGGCAAGGGCAGGGAGGGGCGGGCAAAAGGCAGGGAGGGGCGGGGGGGGGGGCAAAGGAGGGGGGCGGGGGGGGGCCAAGGTAGGGGTGGGGGGGAAAAGGGGCAGAGTGGGGGGGGGCAATTGCAGGGAGGGGCTGGGGGGGCCAAAGGGCAGTGGAGGGGCAGGGGGGGCCAAAAGGGAGGGAGGGGTGGGGGCAGGGAGGGGCGGGGGCCAAAGGGCAGGGAGGTGGCTGGGGCCAAGGGCAGGGAGGGGCGGGGGGGACAAAGGGCAGGGAGGGGAAGGAGGCAGAGGGCAGGGAGGGGGCAAGAGGCCAGGGAGGGAGGGGAGGGCAAAGGGCGGGGGCAAGAGGGCAGGGAGGGGTGGGCAAAGGGCAGGGAGGGGCGGGCAAAGGGCAGGGAGGGCGGGGGGGCAAAGGGCAGGGAGGGACGGGGGGGCAAAGGGCAGGGAAGGGCGGGGAAGGGCAGGGGGGCAAGGGCAGGGAGGGGCGGGCAAGGGCAGGGAGGGGCAGGGGGGGGGCAAAGGGCAGGGAGGGGTGGGGGGGGCAAAGGGCAGTGGGGGGGGGCAAAATGGCGGGAGGGGCAGGGGGCCAAAGGGCAGGGAGGGGCAGGGGGGCCAAAGGCAGGAGGGGTGGGGGGGCAGGGAGGGGCAGGGGCCAAAGGGCAGGGAGGGGGCGGGGGGCCAAAGGGCAGGGAGGGGCAGGAGGGCAAGAGGGCAGGGGGGCAAAGGGCAGGGAGGGAGGGAGGGGGGCAAAGGGCAGGGGGCAAGAGGGCAGGAGGGGCAAGAGGGCAGGGAGGCAAAGAGCAGGGGGGGCAAGAGGGCAGGGAGGGAGGGGGGCAAGAGGGCAGGGAATGGAGGGATGGGGGGGGTCAAGGCGGGGGGGCAAGGGCAAGGGGCAGGGAGGGGGGGGCAAGGTGGACAGGGGCAGGAGCAAGAGGCCAAGGGCAGGGGGGCACAGTCAGGGTGGCCAAAGGCAGGGGGCAAAGGGAAAAGGCAGGGGGGGAGGCAGGGGGAAAAGGGCAGGGGGAGGAGGGCAGGGAGGGCAAGGGCATTGGAGGGAGGGCGGGGGGCCAAAGGGGCAGAGGGAGGGAGGGCAGGGGGGGGGCAAAGGGCTGGGGGCAAAGGGCAGGGGGGGCATAGGGAGGGGGAGGGAGGGCAGGGGGGCAAGGGCAGGGGGAGGGAGGGCAGGGGGGGGCAAAGGGCAGGGGGGGGAGTCAGGGAGCGTAAATACCATTCCCCTGCCTTTCTCCCTTGCACCGGCCGCCTCTCCGCACTCCTCCTCGGCTCCTCCACGGCGAGGCCTGAGAACGGCTCCGTAGGCGGTGTGGGCCCTCTCCAGCGGGAGATGGCTAAGACAGCTGAGGAGAGGCCGCGGGGACGGGGAGCGCCTGGTGAGGGAAGCCGCAGAATCGTGCTTTTGTTGTGTGAGGGGAGCCTCAGAGCGTGCTCTGTGTGGTGTGAGGGGAGAGCCGAGTATGCGCTTTTGGTGTGTTGTGTGGGGGGGGTGTGGGAGGGATGCCGCGTGCTCGTGTGTGTGTTGAGGGAGAGCCTTAGAGCGTGCTCTTTGTGTGTGGGGGGAGGTGATGAGAGACCGAGTGCTGTGGGGGGGGTGGGGAGACGCGGCCATGTGTTGGAGGGAGAGACCGCTGCTTGTGTTGGGGTGTTGGTGGGGGTGGGGGGGGTGAGGAGAGGCACCTGGTGAGCAGGAGGAGTCCCGAGCGCCTGGTGAGGTGAGAGCCCCCCGCTTGGTCGTCCCCCGGCGCCGTCTCGCTCCGCTCCCCCGCTTGACTGACTAAATCTACTCATTTTCAATAGAGAAGATGACAGCGCAGGGTTCAAAATTAATATCATTATTTCATGTCAAACAGATTTGGTTATTTATATATCATGTAATTGTAGTGCAACAACATACGTTACACTACGACACAATACTTAATCCGAGGGAGGTCTATTTCCGCAAGCCGGGGATGGATGCCCCGCTTGCTAGCCCCCCCCACCCCCCCCATTCGTGCCGCGCGTCTGCAGAGTACTTGCGAGCACATATTTCCTGTAGCTTCACGTTATTGTCAGTAGCTCCGCGTAATCATCTTTCTTTTTGTTTCAATTGTCACACGCCTGCCTTTTTCAGGGCATCCCTCAGGGCTGGTCAATGGATCGACACTCACTGGTTCCGGCTCCGCTTCCCTGGGATGTTTGGTTGAGGTTCCTCACTGTTGGCACCACGGACAGACACTTCTTTGGGGTACACGACTTCAGCCTTGGGCCCTCTGAATTCAGTTATCCGCGGGACAATTCTCCATTTTCTCTAGGCTGCAGGGCATCTCGGTCCCCGCTTTTTCTCCACAGGATCTGCGGACGTTCTGTTCCTTTCATGGTAAGTGCAGAACCACTTTTCTTTTTCTTTTTTTTCGCCTTTTTGTTTTGGTTGACACGTCCCTTCAGGTATACTGGGGTCTCCATCTTCATTTGAAAACTTTAGCACGTCACGATCCACCCCACCGGCTTTTTGCAACTATAATAGCTGACGGAATATTCGGTGATCCACTGCTCCCGCTCTTTCTCCTCTTGATCATATTCGTCATCATAGGGAGCGTTCTTTTCGGTTCGTGCCGAGTTCAGGCACCCCCACCATTCTTGGGTGTTTTGTGGTGTGACTCGGTTCGGGTTCCCCGTAAAGATTTCTTCCTCTTTATTGGACTGGAAGGGCCACTCTTCAGTGGGGTAGGGTTCATTACAGGAATGCTGCATCTTGTCCTCCATTTTAAGGCTATCATGTGTAATTTTTTTCCTGACCTCAGGAGGCGCTATTGCCCTGTTGCCACTTGTATTTGCTAGAACCCCCAATTGTGGTAGTCCTACAGGTGAGCAATATTTGCTTGTAGAGGTCGTAGCTCTAACAGGCATCTCTGTAGACTTTTCTTTTCTTGGGTAAGTTTACAATATCAGCAGTCCTGTGCACGCATTTTCTCTCATCAGGTATACAGGATGTGCAGTTGCTAGGTAAAACGTCTATTTGCTTTACACACCATTTCTTGCTAGATTTAATCTCTCATTAGGTGTGCTGGATGTGTAGTTGCTAGGTAAAAACTTTCTGTTGTTTTAAACCATTTACTTGCTAGGTGCATCTCTCTGCTTCACCAAATATGTGATTTTCTGCTTGAGTTCAGTCTCAACTTTGGGTATTATGACATTCACTCTTCACACTTTGGGACCTTTTACACAGTTCAGCAATTCCTTTTTTTTAGTAGGCATTTTACCCCAGCACTTTTTACTGAAAATTCCCCTGCTTCAGCACAGTCTTGCATCAATTTTCACATTTTTCTCTGCATATACTACCTTCACAACTGGTAGTCCTATGCGGTGTGGCAGCCTTTACTTGCAGAATCAGTACCGCTCATGGGTCACCATCTGTATTCACTGCTTCAGCTAAACATTTGAAACAACAAACGCCTATCCCTTTTAAGGGCTAACTCACTTCTTGAACCCTGACTATGGCTGGAAGGCAAAACCCCTATTTCAATGACCATATTACACTTTATTGTGAAAGGCAAATAAGGTTTTACCTGCTTTAGCAGTCTCTCTCTCCTCTTGGGATTGGGAAAAGAGTCCATCTGTGGTTTTGTAAGTTTCAGTGCAGTGTAAGTTTCCTGCATGGGTGTGTATCACTTTAATTCTGGTCTCTGCTGTATGAGATTTTTTTTTTTTTTTTTTTACGTTGCTCAGATTGTTTGTAGGCAAAACGCATAAAAAAAATTCACAGAAAAATCTCTTTTCCTTTCTAACTTCAAAGACCACCTCTGATCCCACTTCTAACACCATATGTAGGGCGGACACTCACAGAGGTATGCAAGGGAGACTGGTTATAGTGAATTAAATAAGGCTTTTAATTCGCCTGTTTCCCTTAATATCAGGAAACCATCCAAACAAGTGGTAAACAAAGCTTCTATTCACTTGGGAGTATTTCTAGTAAAATACTTTACAATCCACCACTCCCTTTAGATAAGCATGTCTCCCACCCCAAACATATGCATGAAAATGAACAGATATAAAAGTCTTGTAATGAAAGTCTTATCTGTTAGCTGGGCTGCTGTAGGGAAGCTTCTCTGCTCTCTTGGAACCGCACCCGTTGTGCACAGAAATATCAAGCTCCAGGTTAGAATCTTGTCCCTTTGTCTTGAAAGCAGCTCTGCTGTCTCTTCTGGCAGGGCTCAAGACAACTGTCCCCATGTCAGTCTCACACAGTGTGAGAGTCAAGGACAATCTCTGATCTGTCTCCAAGTTCAGCTCAGGTGTGAGCTAAGGAGTCTCTCTTCCTTCCGCCTCAAAAGACAGGCTTTTCTAAGCAATCTAATCGGCAGGGGGTGCTTGTTAATTGACTACCAGCATTTAACCACCACACTGCTGGATTAGAGGCACATTACCTGAAAAGGATAACTCCCCTGTTACAACGCGTTAAATGACACTGTGGGTCACGTGACGTCACATGACCCCGCGGCGTCATTTGACGCCGCATCAAGGTAAGGGAGGGGACTCGGCACGAGCGGAGGGAAGGCAGGGGGGCCAGCTGCAAAAGTTTGCGCTCACACTGCTCTAAGGGCCTGATGAATCAAAACCGAAAGTTAGGCACAAAAGCCAGATCCTCTGAGCGCCTTTATTTCAGGGCTTATAACATCATGTTGTTTATTTATGTCGACTTTTTTCTAATGCGCTACACACCCAAGACACTCCGTACTACTGCGAGTTATCAAAATGAGAGAAAGAGGGTGTGTTGCTCCCTTCTGTGCACAGCTGTCTCTCCACAAGGTGAGTTTGGGGTGGTATATACTGCATAGCACGTGGGCTTTATAACGAATCTCTCTGGCCCTCCCCATCACCCTCCCTCTCACCCCAAGTAACGTCAGGTTAAATCCCGGCATTGACTATAACTGAGCTCGATGGATAAGCATCCTTAGGCTGTGCTTATAGTGCTGGCGACGTCGACCTGCGTCACGCAACGTCGCTGAAAAAATCTAATTTAAGTGACTTCCACGATCGCGACCAATCAGTTGGCTTCAATACATTTGTTTAAAAGCCATTGCGTTGCTGTCGCTGTCACCGACACTATAAGCGCAGCCTTAGAGGGAACACCTCTTTAGCCCGAACAGCCGTTATAGTTAACACAAGGCACATTCCGGCTGAATACACAAAATAACACTTACTGTATGCTGACAAGTATTCTAAAACAAATCTGGGGCAATCACCAAATGGACCCAGGTACATGCTGGGTACATGCTGCAACATTTCAGTGACATTTCTGCAGAAAACTAATGGCCCATCGGATTAACATGGGGGTCCCTGGCAGTCCCATTAAACTGAATGGGACTTCCAGGGACCCCTGCTGGGGTTATCCGATGGGCCATTAGTCTCTGCAGAAATGTCACTGAAATGTTTGCAGCATCTACCCAGGATGTACCCAGCATGTACCTCCTTAAGGTAACAACGTACACTGAATAATACCTGCGGCAGGCAACGTTTGTTTTAATTTAAATTGCTCCATTTTCAGGTTCTGTGTCAGTCTACAATCAATTGAGTGATTAATGGAGTAATTTGGATGTTAGTGCAGCTCTATGTTCTAAGGAATGTGCGGCTTGTGTCACTTTTCTTGAAGTTTTGCGTTGGTATTCGGTGGCGTATGCTATGTTTTTGGCTCAGAAACTAGCATAGTGCTGTGTACAGTACTGTAGTGCCAAGTTCTACGGCAGGAGAAATATTCTTATAATCATGTTGTATTTCAGGGCAAGAAAATATCACATTATTTTACACCACTGCGCGGCGCAGAATTACTTCTCATATAGGACCACTAAGATCACAAGTTACCACAATTGCGCATTACAACCAATTAATGGAGGGACATTTTTCCCTTCTCTTCTGTGACGGAGGAAGATATTTCTGTTCCCTGGCAATCACTCCAATAGCATGTAACTGAGATTGAAAAAAAATAATAGGTTTATATAACAGTACATCAATTATAATTGTTCCGACCCAATTTAATTTGTGGATCTATAATTTTAATAAATTGAATCGAAAATATATCTAGTAAATCATAATAAATTTAAAGAATACCTAAATATGTAGAAGTCAGCAATAAAGCATAATATTTACATAAGACATCATCAAGAATCACTAAACAGTACTGCATCAGTGTAGAATGTAATATTTATGCTTTACTATTTTCATTTATCTTGCACATCGTGCTATTTCAATCAACTGTTCACTGTGTTAGTCCCATAGATCCAGTCAGCTGAGTTGTCTGTTGTGGGTTTATTTGCTTTGCATCTCATCCCAGGCTAGGTTTAAAAGCTTGTTTAAGCAGCATGCATTGGCTTAAGGGTTTTCCATGTAATGTGGTCTTGAGACAAAGTTGGCACTGTGTGCTCATTTGCATGTCATTTTCTAGAATCCCTTGCTGCAGTGAAACACTGTATGCTAGGTTATAATGCGAAAAGCAGAGTTGCAGACCTGTCTAAGACATGTGAATGTGCTCACAAGTAATATAGTAATATTTTTATAAGATTGAGATATCAATATATAATATATATATATATATATATATATATATATATATATATATATATCAGGGACCAGGGATTAATGTAATGGAAATGTTGCTAGTTTGCTAGTTGCATGTGACCTTTCCATCTATTTATTTGTATGCAACAAAGTTATGTTGCATTTCACACCCCACCATTCAGGGCTGGGTCATATTGAAGACACCTGGTCTCAACTCTCTATTATTGTAAGCTTGTTGTGGTAGGGGGTATAAAAGGTTTGGAGGGAGGCCCCTAACTCTAGCTCCAGTTTGTTTGACTCTAGCTGTTTCCACATATATGTGAGACTGCGCTCGTCCGTCACCTTCAGACTTTTACCAGGTCATCTTCCTCCCGCAGCTCCAGACTCTCCGGTAATCAACCGGGACACATGTAACGTCCCTGTGCCTAGGTCTATAAGGTGATCCCAGTTCCCCCAGTTGGAGTGTTGGTGTTGTTTACCTGTGCACAGTTGTACATTTTTTTCCAATAATTCAATTTGATCAAATCTGTGGTTCTGCCTGGTGAGTTGACCCTGGTGATGTTGATCCCTGGTGTGAGAGTCCTGGTCTCTCCCGTGACCAAATCCACTTAGAAATTAACTTTGTTTCCGTCACAAACAGCTGTGATTTTCATGCACGAGAATCCGTGTTCTTTATAGGGACTTCCATTTCCCCCTCCCCTCTATAGATTAGGGCAGGGTGGCCAACTCCATCCTCAATGGCCACCACCAGCTCAAGTTTTAAGGATATCCCTGCTTCACCCAGGTGGTTCAATCAGTGGCTCAGTCAAGGAAAGGAAGGGAAATCCGGCGCCTCAACCAGTGACAAACTCCAAAGCACTTCCGGTCGTAGAAAACTTTATTGCAATAAACAGGACACGTACACACACCGTCTCCCCCACTCCCCTCAACGGTTTCACGCTCGGAGAAGAGGCACTACAGTATTAGATCTCTCTCAAATATGATCTATCTTATTAGAAAAGCTGACAAAGGGGGTGCCACCGTCGTTCTTGACAGATTATTATGTGCTGGAGGCTCGGAGGCAACTTGAGGATCCTGAGGCCTCAAATCCTGGAAAGGGACCCACCCCGCAGTTCCTTAGGGAATTCATCGATTTGATGGATGAAGGTGAGATTTTACAAGTTCTTACACCTTCTGAACAGACTTCCTCACCACTCCAGATCCTATTTCCATTTTCCATCCACCCTTCCCAAAATTCACCAAACACTCATTGCACCCCCGGTAGCCCATCATTTCTAGTATTGGTTCAAGGGGTGAGCACCTTTCGCAATACATAGATCACTTTTTACAACCCCTAGTATTTCACTTACCCCTCACATCTTATAGACACCACACACCTTTACACTTTTAGCACCCATCTCCTGGCACTCCTCCTACATCTTGGGTCACTCCTAGATGCTTACACTGGCGACAACACTTACTCGCAGTGCGGCCAGAAGATCCGCCAAGCGGAGATTTCCGCTTGCTAGTGGCCGCCCCCTCGGCGTGCCGCGCGGTCATAGACGCGACGGTCACGCGTCATCGGGCCCTCGCCCCCCCCTGCACGCTGTCCAAGGGCTCCCCAGGGAGCCCGTGTGTCCCCGCGATCGCGGACGCGCAGGGGTTCCGGGCGGCAGCCGGCGGACCCGCACAACACAGCGGTAGGAGAGCGCCCCAGAAGATCGGGAGGGCGCTCTTCCGCTGCTTCGGCGCGCGCCCGTCACACTCGGCGCGCGCCAGGCTACTGCTGCGGCACAGAACGGGCAAATGCGTCGCATAACTCGTGCCGCAGCAGTAGCTTCCCTTTTAATATTTAATCCGACCACGGGCTTAACTGCAGTAGAATTTTTCTTATCACATTCTTCTCTTTCCTTTCTCCATCACTATAGCCTTTTTTTTTCTTGATGTATCCGAATTTTCACTCAACAGCACACACACTCTTTTTTCTTTGTTGGGTTTATTATCTCCAAACCGTGGGACTTCTAGGGGACTTCCTTTGCCCCCTCCTACGCCAACCTTTTTATGGTTGGTGGGAGATGTCCCACGTGTTTTGGGAGATCTTAACCCCTTTAGACATCATAAGCGTTTTACAAGCACTATATTGATATCTTCTGTGTATCTGAGTGTGGGGAGAAGGATCTCATTACATTTTTGGTATTGGCTGGATAATCAATTAAATCTTCATTTTACGCAATGACTACGTATGCAACGCATACAATTTTGGATCTTGATTCTTTATATCAATACAATATCGAGCGGCAAATTCAATCTGCACATTTTCAGAAAAGAGATGCCAGAAATTCTGTTTGTTACACCGCTAAAAACTGTAATTCCGGCCCATCTGATGAAAGGAATCCCAAGAGGGCAGTTCCCTGCGTTTACGCAGGAATTGTCCTCTGATGGAGGACTTTGTATATAGCCTTTTTACTTGATAGTTTCAGATTTTCACTCACACACAACTTTTTTCTGTTTGACAGGGTTTATTATCTCCAAACACGTGGGACTGCTATGGGGACTTCCGTTGCCCCCTCCTACGCCAACCTTTTTATGGGTTGGTGGGAGACGTGCCATGTTTTTGGAGATCTTAACCCCTTAAGGCATCACTAGCTGAGAGACCCAGGGTTGCCCGGGCGTGGAAGGGCAGGGGGCATGGAGTGGAAGGGCAGGGGGGGGCAAAGGGCATTGGGAGGGAGGGCAGGGGGGGCAAAGGGCAGAGGGAGGGAGGGCAGGGGGGGCAAAGGGCTGGGGGCAAAGGGCAGGGGGGGCATAGGGCAGGGGGAGGGAGGGCAGGGGGGGGCAAAGGGCAGGGGGAGGGAGGGCAGGGGGGGGGCAAAGGGCAGGGGGAGTCAGGGACGCGTTAAATAACCCATTCCCCTGCCTGTTCTCACCTTGCACACGGCCGCCCTCCGCCTCCTCCTCTGGCTCCTCCGCGGCGAGGCTGAGACGCTCCGGTGAGGAGGTGCTGGGCCTCTCGCGGGGAGAGGCGAAGACAGCCTGAGGAGAGGCCGCGGGGACGGGGAGCGGCCTGTGTGAGGGGAGAGCCGCAGAGCGTGCTCTGTGTGTGTGTGAGGGGAGAGCCGCAGAGCGTGCTCTGTGTGTGTGTGAGGGGAGAGCCGCAGAGCGTGCTCTGTGTGTGTGTG
>WSYH01014591.1:0-15373 GCA_036426205.1 Ascaphus truei | reverse complement strand
GTGACGGTAACAGAACACCCCCTCCTACCTCTGTACGTATCGCCCGGTGACGGTAACAGAACCCTCCCTCCTACCTCTGTACGTATCGCCCGGTGACGGTAACAGAACCCCCCCTCCTACCTCTGTACGTATCGCGTGGTGACGGTAACAGAACACCCCCTCCTATCTCTGTACGTATCGCGCGGTGACGGTAACAGAACCCTCCCTCCTACCTCTGTACGTATCGCCCGGTGACGGTAGCAGAACCCTCCCTCCTACCTCTGTATGTATCGCCCGGTGACGGTAACAACACCCCCTCCTACCTCTGTACGTGTCGCGCGGTGACGGTAACAGAACACCCCCTCCTACCTCTGTACGTATCGCGTGGTGACGGTAACAGAACACTCCCTCCTATCTCTGTACGTATCGCCCGGTGACGGTAACAGAACACCCCCTCCTACCTCTCCACGTATCGCCCGGTGACGGTAACAGAACACCCCCTCCTACCTCTGTACGTATCGCCCGGTGACGGTAACAGAACACCCCCTCCTACCTCTCCACGTATCGCGCGGTGACACAGACGCACTATATTGGATAATCTCAAAATGAGATGTGTGTATGTGTGCAGTCATGTGAAAAAGAAAGTACACCCTCTTCTTTTGAATTCCATGGTTTTACATATCAGGACATAATAACAATCGTCTGTTCTTTAGCAGGTCTTAAAATGAGGTAAATACAATCTCAGATGAACAACAACACATTACATATTACACCGTGTCATGATTTATTTAACAAAAATAAAGCCAAAATGGAGAAGCTATGTGTGAAAAACTAAGTGCACCCTTACTGCTTCCATAGGAATTAAGATGCTAAGTAGCAGACAGGTGCTGCTAATCAAATGCCCTTGATTAATTGATCATCAGCAAGTGTGACCACCTCATATAAAAGCCGAAGTTTTAGCAGTTTGCTGGTCTGGAGCATTCAGGTGTGTGTAAAAACAATGCCAAGGAGGAAAGACATCAGCAATGATCTTAGAGAAGTAATTGTTGCTGCCCATAAATCTGGGAAGGGTTATAAGGCCATTTCCAAACAATTTAAAGTCCATCATTCTACAGTGAGAAAGATTATTCAAAAGTGGAAAACATTCAAGACAGTTGCAAATCTTGCTAGGAGTGGACGTCCCAGCAATTCACCCCAAGGTCAGACCGTGCAATGCTCAGAGAAATTGCAAAAAACCCAAGAGTTACATCTCAGACTCTACAGGCCTCAGTTAGCATGTTAAATGTTAAAGTTCATGACAGTACACTTAGGAAAAGGCTGAACAAGTATGGTTTGTTTGGAAGGGTTGCCTGGAGAAAGCCTCTTCTCTCTAAAAAGAACATGGCAGCACGGCTTTGGTTTGCAAAGTTGCATCTGAACAAACCACAAGACTTCTGGAACAATGTCCTTTGGACAGACGAGACCAAAGTGGAGATGTTTGGCCAAAATGCACAGCGCCACTTTTGGCAAAAAACAAACGCAGCATATCAGCACAAAAACCTCATACCAACTGTCAAGCACGGTGGTGGAGGGGTGATGATTTGGGCTTGTTTTTGCAGCCACAGGACCTGGGAACCTTGCTGTCATTGAGTCGACCATGAACTCCTCTGTATACCAAAGTATTCTAGAGTCAAATGTGAGGCCATCTGTCCGACAGCTAACGCTTGGACGAAATTGGGTCATGCAACAGGACAATGATCCCAAGCACACCAGTAAATCTACAACAGAATGGCTGAAAAAGAAAAGAATCAAGGTGTTGCAATGGCCCAGTCAAAGTCCAGACCTCAACCCGATTGAAATGCTGTGGCTGGACCTTAAGAGAGCTGTGCATAAACAAATGCCCACAAACTTCAATGAACTGAAGCAACGATGTAAAGAAGAGTGAGCCAAAATTCTTCCCCAACCATGTGAGAGACGGATAGTCATACAGAAAATTATTACTTCAAGTTATTGCTGCTAAAGGTAGTTCTACAAGCTATTGAATCATAAGGTGTACTTAGTTTTTCACACAAAATTGTCCATTTTGGCTTTATTTTTGTTAAATCATGACACGGTGTAATATGTCAGGTGGTATTCTTCATCTGAGGTTGTATTTACCTAATTTTAAGACCTGCTAAGGAACAGATGATTGTTATTATGTCCTAATATGTAAAACCATAGAATTCAAAGAGGGTGCACTTTCTTTTTCACACAACTGTATGTATAAATATCTATACCTCCAGTACTTTTTGCTCTTCCTCCCGCAGTGTGGAACAAGCTCAGTACTTATGAATACATTATGCACCAGCGTCAGAAACAAGACAGGAAGGCGAGCAGGACGCAGCCAGAAGAGGGGGACGATTGCCCTGCAGTCAGGGTCCCTGTACAGGTACAGAGGGATCGTGTGGCAACAGAAAGGAACCGTGGTCATGTATGAACCGATAGGCGCACCTTGTCCATCCTTTCTCTAATCGGCTCTGCATCCTCAGACCCCAATACATCCTTGGCTTTCTTTCTTATTTTAGTATTCCCTTTCATATCTCCCAAACTGCTTCAAAATCCCTGACTGTATTTGCCTCTACCACCTCTGTTGGGCGGCTGTTCCATGAATCCATCACCCTTTCTGTGCAGAAGTACATACTCCAATTTCCCCTGAGCCTCCCAGCCTCTAGTTTCTGAGCGTGAGTTCTTGTTCTGCCACTTCTTTCTCTGAAATATGCTTCCCTCCTGTACCATTATTTTATTTTAAAGTTTCCTTTTATTAACTCTGTGGGGGTCCCTGCTTCTGAACGGGACCCTCATCACATTAACCCTTCACTTAATGAGCTATCAGTAGAGGAGTGAAACCAATACTAACCTTGTGGAGGAGCTCAGCGCTGTCCCCGTCCCCAGCAGCTCTGAAGATAAGAAGCTGTCTCCCGTGTCTGTCCAACCCAACGCGTGTCCGAATATGGATATCTACATTGTGAGGGAGTGCTGTAGCGCCATATCCGGTCATCTACGTCATGAAAGGGGTTGGACAGGAGACATTTAACACAGTCTAGCCCCCTTAATGATGTAGAGGACCCAATATGGCCCTCTAGTATTACCTCTTATGATGTAGAGACCTATATTCGGGCACCCATTGGGTTGGGCAGATGGGAGACAGCTTCTTTCCTTCAGAGCTGCTGGGGACAGGGACAGCACTCCGCTCCTCCACAAGGTTAATATCGGTTCCTCTCCTGATGGCCCAACAGGATTAAAACATCACCACTTGATGAAAGGTCCATATGGGACCCGAAACGTTGTCTTTCCTCTGTTCTTGGCGGTCACAGTAAATGGAGAACTTCATTATGAACTTGTGATACTTTGTATCTCTGACTTAGAGGAGACCTGCACCTTGAAGACATTGTTTGCCAGCAGGATTAACACAGCGGGTCGCATTTAGAAGCAGGGACCCTCGCATTGTTAAACCTGCCGGGCCCCTTACTGTTTCTGGGGCTGCCCTTGGTCCGGCGGTCGCGCCGATTGCAGCCCCGAAAACAGGAAGTCTTACGCCATCTGTATCCCCGTGTGAAAGCAAAATATAACAATGGCATAGTGATCTTCTGGGAATAACCACGTGTCGCGCATAACTAAAGGTGCAATAACCACGTGCCACGTGTCACATATAACTAAAGGTGCAATAACCACGTGTCACGCATAACTAAAGGTGCAATAACCCTGTCACGCAATAACTAACAAGGTGCAATATACCATGTGTCGCTTATAACTAACGGTGCAATAACCACAGTGTCACTCATAACTAAAGGTGCAAAACCACGTGTCACACGCATAACTAACGGTGCAATAACCACGTGTCAGGTCATAAACTACCCGGTGCAATCACCACGTATCACGCATAACTTAAAGGTTCAATAACCACAGTCACGCATAACTAAAGTTGCAATAACCACGTGTCACGTCATAACTAACTGCTGCAATAACCACCGGTCAGGCATACTAAGGTGCAATAACCACGTGTCGCGCATAACTTAACGGTGCCATAACCACGTTCACTCATAACTAACGGTGCAAATACACCCACGTTGTCGCGCATAACTAACGGTTGCAATCACCACGTGTCAGCATATACACGGGGCAATACCCACGTGTCCCGCATAACTAAAGGTGCAATAACCACTGTTCGCGCATAACTAAAGGTGCAATAACCTCACTTCGTGTCCGTATAACTAACGGGCAATAACCAGTGTCACGCATAACTAACGGTGTTCAAAACCACGTGTGCAACGCATAACTAAAGGTGCATAACCACTTGTCGCGCATAACTAAGGTGCAATAACCACGTGTCGACCATAACTAACGTGCAATAACTGCATCAGATCTGTGTGCAACTAACACGTGTCGCGCAAACTAAAGGTGCATAACCACGTGTCACGTATAACTAACGGCTGCATAACCACTGTTCACGCTAACTAACGGTGCAATAACCACGTTGTCACGCATAACTAGCGTGCAATAACATCTTGTCACTCAACTAACGGTGCAATAACCACGTGTCCCGCATAACTAAAGGCAATAACCACGTGTCGCGCATAACTAAGGTGCAGATAACCACGTGTGTCTACTGTATAACTAACGTGCAATAAAACCACGTGTCACGTATATACTAACGTGCAATAACCACGTGTCACGCATAACTAAACGGTGCAATAACACCCGTGTCACGCATACTAACGGTGCAATAACCACTGTCACGCATACACTAAAGGGGTGTCGCTTAACACAAACAATGTCACGCAGAACTACAAGGTATTCAATAAAACATGGTCCACGCATAACTAACGGTTTGTTTGCAATTCCAAAAACACACCCAAAGTTTTAGTGTGTCAAATATTGTGTTATTTTTGTGGTTAGCCCAATTCTTGGCAGATTTAACAGTCTTACTCGGAATATTACATGTTTGGAGGAAACTATTTGCCAGTCACACAGGCGTTGGCCTCATCTCCTTCCTTCAGTTTACAAAGCCATCATGCGCCTTTAAACCGCAATCTGCTTTTTCTTTCAGAGTTATAGTATTGAGAAGCCGGGGAGTCTACGGGAGATGAACCGCGTTATATTCAGCCCGGGCAACTCCGCTTCCCGAGCCGCCTGTGCTGAAGCAGGGATACCTTAAAACCTGACCGTTTGGTGGCCTTGCTCTATAAGTAATGCAATGTTTGTGACGCACATGTTTAGCCCCGGCCCACAGACTCAACAACTAATTTCTTGTGAGCTGAGTCTCTGGGAGAGAGAGAAGACAGAGGAAGCGGTCACAGTTAAAGTAGGCGGATCGAACAAGGGAGACCTATTCCCAAAGCAGTGACTTCCTGTATTTCCAACTTCGCCCATGGTCCACGGATGGTAACTGTGGTCTCTGTTGTGCGTTTCAGGAGGAGAGCATGGCGGGCGGGAGGTCTCTCTACACTACTCCAGATGTACAAATCGAAGGACTTCTATCCTGCGTCTTCAATAGAGAGTAGATCCAACTTCCTGTTAGGCAGCACAGTGAAGACACAGTGACTTGGTTGTTAGACCTTGATTGAACGAGGACAGCCACCCATCTTACCTCCCAATAGATACTCGCCCTCATCTCCTTGGAGGAAAGCCGGTGAATCCGGGGAGGTTTAACGAGTCATGGCCTTAATTCTTTGACCGAGGTTGTGTTATGGGCATGAAGAGGTCAGGAGGAGGCAGGAGACATCTCTGCTGCGTAATAGTAAGACTACTGTGATGTTCTTCCTCTGGGAGCCCCTCATTGATAATGTCCAGTTTGGGGGTGCAGCTGCTGCTTTGCAAACAACGTAGCATTGGGTCTGTCACCCATTCAAAGCTGCGACCAAGTAAATTCCTACAATTGTTTTTATTTAATACATCAGCTCTGTACTATGAAGAAAATCATGTCGCACTACTATTATATTTGTGAAAGTGTAGCTATGTGGCTCCGTGTGCTGTAATGTGTCCTTCCCTGTGGTCCCCTCGTGTCCTGTATGTGTCGCTCCCGGTGTCCGCTCCCCTGTACTAACGGCATCTCATTGGCTCTTGGCCCAGGCCAATGATTGGTCCCTCATTGGCCCGCCCCCGCACCCTCTCTTGGCGTCACCCCACACACCCCTCTCCCACACACTGACCCCCCCCACACACACAGTAGCAACGCGCTTCTCGCTTCCCTCCCCCCGCCCGGACCACGGCTCGCTCTCCCTCCCCCCCCCTCCCCCCACACAGAAGCACTCGCGCTCCCCTCAACCCTTCGCTCGTCCCTCACCCCCCACACACATATCACGTGGGGCTGCTCCCCTCCCCTCCCCCGCGCTCTCCCTCACCCCCTCCCCCCCCACATAGAGAAGCACGCGGCTCTCCCCTCACCCCGGGCGCTCTCTCCTCCCTCAACCCCCCCCCCCCCCCCCACAACACAAGAGCAACGCGGCTCTCCCCTCACCCGTTCGTCTCCTCCCTCCTCGCCCGGCGCGGCTCTTCACACTCACCCACCCCCCCACCCTCGCCCACCCCCTGTTCCCCCACACAACACACACAGAGTCACGCGGCTCTCCCTCAACCCGGCGCTCGTCCCTCGCCACCCCCCACCCCCCCACACAGAGCACGCGGCTCTCGCTCACCGCGCTCTCCCTCCCCACCCCCCCCCCACAATAGCAACATGAGCGCTCTCCCCTCACACAGGACAATGCCGCTACCCCCCGTTCCCCCGCGGGCGCTACCTCGGCCTGTCTCCTCCTCCGCCTCTTCCTCCTCCTCCGTCCTGTCCTCCGCCTCTCCCGCGAGAGCCCAGCCCCTCCTCACGGCGAGCGTCTCACCTCGCCTGCGGAGGATCCCGAGTGGAGGAGGACGGCGCCGTTACCCGGATAAAGGAGCGCGCCGTGGTGCAAGGTGAGTAACACGCAGGTGATTGGGTTTTTTAACGCTTTTCCCTTACTTCCCCCCCTGTGCCCGTCCCCCTGCCCTACCCTTTGCCCCCTCGCCCGACCTCCCTCCCCCTGCCCTTCCCCCCCTGCCACCCCTCCCAATGCCCTTTTTGCCCCCCCTGCCCTCCCTCCCTTGGCCCCCACTCCCTGCCCTTTGCCCCCCCCGCCCCTGCGCTGCCTGCGCGCTTTTGGCCCCTCCCTACCCTTTGGTTTGCCCCCCGCCCCTCCCTGCCCTTTGGCCCCCCCGCCCATCCCTGCCCTTTGGCCCCCCCGCCCCTCCCTGCCCTTTGGCCCCCTCCCTCTGCCTTTTCCCCCCCGGCACCCTCCCGCCCCTTTGGCCCCCACGCCCTCCCGTGCCCTTTGGCACCCCCGCCCCTTCCCTGCCTTGGCCACGCCTGCCCCTCTCCTGCCCTTTGGCCCCCCCCCCCCCCTCCCTGCCCTTTGCACCCCCGCCCCCTCCCTGCCCTTTTGCCCCTCCCTGCCCTTTTGCGTCCCCTCCCTCGCCCTTTTGCCCCCATCCCTGCCTTCCTTGCACTCTCCCCTGTCCTTTGGTCCCCCTTGCCCCCGCCGCTCCTGCCCTTTACCCCCCCCACCCCCCCTGTCCTCTGGCCCTCCCCGCCCCTTCCCTGCCCTTAAGCCCCCCCTAGGCCAGCCCCCCGCCCTCCCTGCCCTTAGCCACCCCCCCCCCCCGCCCGCCCTGCCCATTGGCCCCCCCCCGCCCCCTCCCTGCCCTTTGGCCCCCCCGCCCCTCACTCCCATTTGGCCCCCCCACCCCTCCCTGCCCTGTGGGGCCCCGCCCCCCTGCCGCCCAGCCCTGCCCTTTGGGCCCCCCGCCCCCCTCCCTGCCTTTGGCCCCCCCCCGCCCCTCCCTTCCCTTTGGCCCCCCCGCCCCTAGCCCCCCGCACCCTCCTGCCCTTTGGCCCCCCCCCTCCGCCTAACCTGCTCTTTTGGCCCCCCCGCCCCTCCCGCCCTTTTGCCCCCCCGCCACCCTCCCTGCCCTTTGGCCCCTCATACTCTTGGCCCGCCCCCGCCCCTCCCTGCCCATTTTGCCCCCCCGCCCCTCCTGCCCTTTGGCCCCCCCCGCCCCTCCCTGCCCTTTGGGCCCCCCGCCCCTCCCTGTCCCGTCGGGCCCCCCTCCCTTGCCCTTTGGTCCCCCCTGGCCCCTCCCTGCCATTTGGGCCCCCCCTGCCCCTTCCCGGCCCTTTGGCCCCCCCCGCCCCTCCCTGTCCCCTTTTGTCACCCCTCCCGCCCCTCCCTGCCCTTTGCCCCCCTGCGCCCCCTCTCCTGCCCTTTGGCACACCCCCGCCCCTCCACTGCCCTTTGTCACACCCGGCCCCTCCCCGCCCCTTTTGGGCACCCCCGCCCCTACCCTCGGCTCTTTGTCAACCTTCCCCGCCCCTACCCGCTCCTTCTGGCACCCCCTACAAGGACACGTCCCAGTCCCACTCAACCGGAATGGAGAAAGTGCCGGGAGGGATTTGAAAGTAGGGGGTGGTGTAACAAAGATAATGAGTGGATGTGCCCTCCCCCTCTACGTCCCTCTTCCCCCCCCGACCCCCGCCCCTACCCGGCCCTCTCTTGCCCCGCCCCTACCCTGCCCTTGTGCCCCTCCCCTTGCCCTTTTGCCCCCTCCCTGCCCTCTTGCACCCGCCCTGTCCTTTGCCCCCCGCCCCTCCCTGCCCTTGCCCCCCCGCCACTCTCCTGTCCTTTTTGCCCCACCCCCTCCCCCCTCGCCCTTTGCCCCCGCCCTCCACCTCCCCGCCCCCCGCCCCTCCCCTGTCCTTTGCCCCTCCTCGCCCTTACCACCCCCGTTGGCCAACCCCCCTCCCCTTCCACTCCATGCCTCTGCCCTGGCCGCTTCCTGCCCGGGCACTCCTGGTATATCTCAGCTAGTTAAAAATATCACACTTTTTTGATCTTTATTTTAATGTGATTCTAATGTACCTTTGGCCCCCCCACCACCCTCCTGCCTTGGCCCCCCCACCTCCTCCCTGCCCTTGGCCCCCGTCCCGCCCCTGCCCAGCCCCGGCCTCCTCCCTGCCCTTGGCCCCCGCCACCCTTCCACTTGCTATGATGTGGATTGCTTCTTCCTCTGCCCTCCTTTTGCCCCCCCGCGCCCCTCCCTTCCTCTTTGGTCCCCACCCCCTTCCCCTCCCCCTCTTTGGCCCCTCCTCCCTCCCTGCCCCTTTGGCCCCCCCGCCGGCCCTCCCTGCCCTTTGGCTCACCCTCCCTGCCCTTTTGGCCCCCCTGCCCTTTGGCCCCCCCCCGCCCTCCCCCAACCCGCCCTTTGGCCCCTCCGCCCCTCCCTTCCTTTTTGCCCCCCTGCCCCTCCCAGCCCTTATGGCCCCGCCCCGCCCCTCCCTTCCCTGTTGGCGCCCCTCTTCCCCTGCCCTTGGCCCCCCCGCCCCTCCCTGCCCTTTGGCCCCCCCCCCCGCCCCTCCCTGACAGCCCTTTTTGCAACCCCACCCCGCCCTCCCTGCCTCTTTGGCCCCCCCTGCCCCTCCCTGCCCTTTGGCCCCCCCTCCCCGTCCCTTCCCGTTGGACACCACCCACCCCTCCCTGTCCCTTTTGCACCCCCCCCGCCCCTCCTAGCCCTTTGGCTCCCACACCTCCCTGCCCTTTTTGGCCTCCCCCTCCGCTCCGCATGCCCTTTCCTGGCTCCCCGCCCCTCCCGCCCTTTGGCCCCCCCGCCCGATCCTGCCCTTTGGCCCCCCATGACCCACCCTGCCCTTTGGCCCACCGCCCTCCCCTGCCCTGTCCCTTTGGTCCCCCCATGCCTATCCCTGACCTATTGGCCCCCCCCGACCCCCCGCCCTCCGGCGCCTTTGGCCCCCTCCTGCCCCTCGCCTGCCCTTGGCCCTACCCCCCCCTCCCTCCTGCCCTTTTGGGCCCCCCCCGACCCCTCCTCCATTGGGCCCCGCCCCGCGCCTCCTGCCCTTTGGTGCCCCACCCTCCCCCCTTGCACCCCACTCCATGCCCTTTGGCACCCTTACACCTCTGCCTGCCCCCCGTCCCTGCCCTTTGCGCCTCCCCGACTTGCCCTTCTCAGTCCCCCATCACCTGCCCCTTCTGGCCCCCGCCCCTCCCTGCCCGTGGCCTCCCAGCCCTTACTTGGCCCCCCGCCCCTCCCTTCCCTTGGCCCCACCCCTCGCTGCCCTCCTCCCCGCCCTCCCTGCTTGGCCCCCGACGCCCTCCCTGCACCTGTGGGCCCCACCGCCCCTCCACCTCCTTTGGCCCCCCCCGACACGTCTCCCTGCCGCTTTGCGCCCCCCCCGCCACCTCCCTGCCCTTTGGCCCCCCCCTCTCCAATTTGAGCCGCAAAAGCTTTGATGGAAACCCCGGCCAAACGCATGACCCTCTTGTCCCCCGGCCCCCACCGCCCATCCCTGCCCGTTTGGCCCCCCCCCCGCCCTCTCGCTGCCTCTTGGCCCCCACGCCCTCCCTGCCTCTTGGCCCCGACCCCTCCCTGCCCGTTGCCTCGCTCCTGCCCTGCCCCCGCCCTCTGCCCTTTGGCCCCCCCCGCCCTCCCTGCCCTTTGGCCACCCTCCGCCCGGCCTCCCTTGCCCTTTGGCTCCCCCCCCTGCCCCTCCCTTCCCTGCCCTGGCCCACCGCCCCGCTTCTTGGCCCTGCCCCCGCCCTCCTCCAGCCCTGCCCCCCTTGCCTGGCCCCCACGCATTCCCTGGCCTTTGCCCCGCACCGCTGCCCTTGCCCCCTGCCCTCCCTCCCTTTGGCGCCCCTCCCGCCCTTTGCACCTCCTGCCCTTTGGCCCCAGCCCCTCAGCCCTTCCCCCGCTCCATGCCCTTTTGGCCCCCTGAACCCCTCCCTGCACCTTTGGCCCCCCTGCCCTCACGCCTTCACCGGCCTTGGACCCCCGCCCCTCCCCCTTTGCAACCCGCGCGCCCCTCCCTGCCGCTTTGGCCCCCTCACCCATCCCTGCCCCTTTGGCACCACCCGCCCCTCCCTGCCCCTTTGGACCCCTCCCCTCCTCCTCCCCTTGGCCCCCGCCTCCTCCCTGCCCTTTGCCCCCGCCCCTTCCCTGCCCTTGCCCCTCCCGCTGTTTGCACCTCCAATAGTTTTTTTTGCCCCTCCCTGCCCCTTGCACCTCCCGTCCTTTGCCCCCCGCCCGCTCCCTGCCCCTTTGCCCCCCCCCCCTCGCCCCTCCCTGTCCTTTGCCCCCCCCCACCCACCCTGCCCTTTGCCCCTCCCGCCCTTCACGCCCCTTGAGCCCCCCCCCCGCGCCTTCCACTCCATGCCCCTGCCCTTTGCCACCCCCCCCCTCGCCTCCTGCCCTTTGGTCGCCAGCCTCCTGCCCTTGTTGCCACTCCTACCCTTTGTTTCCGCCTCCTGCCCTCTTGCACTCTCACACTGTCCTGCCCCCCCGCCGCTCCCTCCCTGCATTGGCCACCCCCGCCCCTGCCCTGCCCTTTGGCCCCCACCACCCTGCCTTTCCCCCCTCCCTGCCCTTTCGGCCCCCCCCGCTATCCCCCGCCCTCCCTGACCTTTGGCCCCCACTCCGCCCACTCCCTGCCCGTTGTGCCCCGCCCCCTGCACTGGACCCCCGACCCTCCTGCCCTGTTGGCCCCCTGCCGGCCTCCCTGCCCGTGGCCCCCCTGGCACCCTCCCTGCCCCGTTTGGCCCCCCTGCCCTCTCTGCCCTTGGGCAACCCCCGCCTCCTCTATCTGCCCTTTGTGGGCAACCCCAGACCCCGCCCTCCCTGCCCTTTTGGCCCCCCGCCCCTCCCTGCCCTTTGCCGCCCCTCTCCCTGCCCTTTTGCCCCTCCCTGCCCTCTTGCACCTCCCTGTCCTTTGCCCCCAGCCATTTGGTGAACCCCGAAGCCGAATCTTTGCTGATCGATCAGTAACTTAGCTAATTACTTATCGTTGTGTGGATTTATTAATGCGCATATTAAAGGGAAAATATGTGTTAAAAAAAAAAAAAACCCCGGCAGCTTGGACTGCTGCTTTAAGGCCCAAAAGCACAATGTCAGCTGGTATGTAAATATGTGTAAGTCTGCAGGTGTTTTTGTACGTGTGTGTGTGTGTCTGCGTATTATATCATTGTGTATATCAGCGAGTGTGCGTATCAGTGTGTGTACTGTTTTGGTGAACTCAGTAGATAAAGAACATCGTGTTCTGGGATTCTGGATCGGCAGGTGTCACTATTAACCAGGGGCGGATTGCAGACAAACATCTTCCTTGGGTTTTCTCTCATCCCAACCTCCCTCCTCTTGCGACATTAACACGTCGCGTTGTCGCAGCGTAATTTGACATTGGGTCACCATGACTACGCAACGCGAGATGCCGCTCCGGAGAAGGCAAGGTTACAGAGTCCCCGCGCTCTCCCCCCGGAAATCAGTTTCTTTGTTCTGGGGAAGAACGCGGGGCCTCTGTAACCGCGAGGCTCGGTGCAGCGGGGATCTTCTCAGTCCAGCGCCGGTCCGGGGGCGCCGCAGCTCCCTGCGGACCCAACATCCAGCGCTGACAGGAGGAGGGAGAGGATAGCTGTGACTGTCGCGCTGCTCTGGCGCCGCTGGGACAGTTCTATCACTAACCACACCGAGTGCCTATGACGATCAGCACCGGCCCACCGGGGCAAGCCGATGGACTAATCCGCCCTGCTTTTAACCCTTGTGCTTCCATAGGTATTACATTGGAAAATTGGGACTTCATGTGGTCTCCTCTTTGGTAAAGTTAAGTGTGTAACCAAAAACCAACAACAAGAAATCACCAATCGAACTTCCACCTTTTAGCACTTTATTTCACTTGACAAACCCGCACAGGCGCCATATTCAGGATATTCAGGTACCGTATGCCTCTGACTTTGTCATTTTATTGTAGCTGCCCAAAGTTGCCCGTTAATGAAAGTAAGCCAGATGGGAGTCCTGAATCAGACCTGCCGCCTTCGTTAACTGTGCCGAAAAAGCCAAGAAAAGTATGTAGAAGTCCCAAGCTTCCTCTCGTACTACATTTCGCAGAATAAACGCCGTTGCTGCTTGTACAGTTTCTCCACATCTGCAGCTGGAGATCCAGACCCGACAGTCTGTATATAATGATTTGAGAGATGACCATGTCATGATCAGTGGTTGAGTTGTGATGGTTATCAGAAACGCCCAGTGGCACGACCTCCTTTGTTTGTATGCAGGGCCGCCGATCGATTTCCTGGGGCCCAGGAGTAGAGTTTCAACCCCCACCCATATACAACAAACATCACCACCCCAACCCCTCAGATACAAACACCCCCCACCACCCAGATACAAACACCACCTCCGCCCCCATATATAACAAATACACCCCCAGATGCAAGCATCACACACTTACCTCTTGTGCCGCCGGGCCCTGACTGTCCCCAGCTGCTGCTTCCCTTTCATGCCAGGCCTGCCTCTCTCTCCCTCCGGTGTGTGCCGGACGTTGGGCCAGACTTCCGGACGCGCTCAGCTTCCAACACGCACCACTGGGAGAGAGAAGCCCGGCGTGGGAAGAGTTAGGCAGCAGCTGGGGAGACCCGGGGCCCGGCGGCTGGACTCCGAAGATGTGCCTGACCTCTGGTCGGGCCGTGACACTTGTCCCTGCTCTCCCCCCCCTGTTGGCAGCCCTGTTTGTATGTATATCTTTATATAGCGCCATCCGTGTACATATAACTTTACAGCAGTCACATACGTGATATAATAACATAACACATAGGAATAACGAATAAGCGTTTCCAGCATTTCTGTAGAGATGACCCTGAGAGGTTGGGAAGCCTGTAACATATCAACTACTTGTTGGTCCAATAAAAGGTGTCATACCCCTTACTCCCTCTCCCTCCTTTGTCACCCGTTGGGAAGCAAGGACCAGCACGGCTTTCCACCCTTCTTTGCCTTCAGACATGTAACATGTGACAAAGTAACGTTAGGAAAATGAGTCCCGGCTCCCCGAAGAGCTTACGCTCTAAATGACACAGTGCATTATTTACAGTACAAACCTACTGGGTTTTTTTTGTTGTTTTTTTTTTAAGAACAGGAGGCTGTTTTAAGTATTCCGCATTTTCTATTCCCGGGGTTTTCTGCCACTAAGGGGGTCTTCTGCCATTTCAATTAGGATGACACTGGGTACAAATGTTTTAGCTATAATTAAGGAAATTATTACATATAGAAAAATTATATATGATTTCCTTTAATCCTTTGCAAAAAGGTGACCTTGCTTAATTGTACTCTCCCGAGCTGTAGAATAAAAACTGATATGATAAACGTGGCTCAACATTTTTTTATATTTACTATGGTTTTCAGATAATGGGGAATATATACATAATGGCAATTCTAATGTTATGGCTTTGTTAGCCTCTTTATGATTGAAACAATATTTATAACCCCTTGTGTGTAAAATAATATACTTGATGTATATATTTTTGTAACATTCGCAGAAGAAAAGAAAGAAAAGGAAAAAAGCCAATAAAGTTTCACCAGAAGCCAGTGACCGGCCAGCTCATCGCGAGCTTCTCCCGCTGCCCCACGCAGGTAATCGTTGGAATTGAACACAAAAAGCCGGTAATCCCTCGCCTAGAGGCACCACAGCCTTGGGGTAATCACAGTGACTCTGACGCGTTTCACCCCAAAGTGACGATTCATTGTGTGTGTGTACAGTAACCAGCACACTCCTCTAATAAAAGTTATAGTTTATTTATTTGGGACCAAAACATCGATCCCAAATACATAAACTATTACTTAGAGGAGTGTGCTAATTCCATTTCTCAGATTTACACCCTATGTTGACAATTAAAAAAATAAATATATATATATATAATATATAAAAAACACAGGTTTGTGTGACATCCATCGTGTCGGTCCAACAAAACAGACCTTTCTCAGGGAAGAAACGGCTGTCTCTGAGTGGGTCCACTGATTCTGTACTTCCATGCCCTAAGTTGAGCTGTATAATGCAGTAGGCAAAAGCTGTAGGGAATCCATATACAAAATGGGTCAAAAGCTAAAAGTGACATGCCCAGTGTGCTCATTTGTCCCAACCCATAATCCTTGTCTGCAATGTAACCCCTGTATGACATGATAAATGAAGCCGGCACGTGGCACACACCCGGAGCGTCCCTCAAGTGTAGGGTGACCAGATTTTCAAAATTAAAAACCGGGACACATTAAAACAATTATTTAAAAAACAAATTACATCACGTGACGCACCCTGTTGCCATGACAACGAGACACTGACGTCAGGGCGGTGACATGTTGCCATGACAATGTGGCATCACTTGATGCCTCTGCGCCATAATACGTCCCGTTGTCATGTCAACTTGATGCCGCATAACGCCATGGAGTGTCCTGTTGTTATGGCAATGTGCATTACGTGACGTCGCACAGCCATGTTGATGGAATTTGGAGGGGAGGTTACAGCCACACAGACAGTGACACACACACACACACAGTGACAGTGAGACACACACACACAGTGACA
>WSYH01014590.1:0-15373 GCA_036426205.1 Ascaphus truei | reverse complement strand
CACACACTCTCCCCCTCTCTTCTATACACACACACTCTCCCACTCGCTCTTCTATACACACACACAAACACACACACACACACTCCCCCTGACTCTTCAATACACACACACACACTCCCCCTCTCTCTTAGGCTGCGGCCACGCCAGTGCTGAGCGCGCTGAGCATGCGGTGCTTACCAAGGTTCCTTTGTGCAACATGAATTCTGACGTCCCCACTCACGCGGCGTGCGTGGGCACGTAAGCCCTCCCAAGCTTGGTTTGATTTTTGAGTGCAGAGCAGGGTCACATGACCCTGCTCTAACCAATGGGGAAAGTCAGAATAGACTGAGTGGAGAGAGGTGGAGGGGGACGGAGAGAGGGAGGGGGATTTATGTAGGTTAAACTTGGGGGAACAACACACACAAAAAAAAAAAAGAAAAAAAAGTAAATTAAGGCGGGGGAGGGTGGGAAGGAAGGGGATGGGGGGGGGGCGTGGGCACGCTGCACTGCCACTTTCCCATAGGTGGCTGGTAGATTTACTATACACCGTTTGTTTGCCGACTTCTAGGGCCGCCCAAAGTGTTCACATGGTATGTCCTCAACTAGGTCTCGTTGTCCGTTCCGCTTACTTTGTACGAGAATGCACTTGGAATAATCACTGCCATATCGTGGCAACCTCAACCCCCGGGATGTCTGTCTGTACCAGCCAAGGCGTCCAGACTTTTAGATATTTTTCGCCAGTGTCATTGACCAGACTCGTCAATTTCTCCATCTGGCAGATGTACCATAATCGATTCCTAATTTTTGGGATATTTGGGGTCTCTGGTTGTTTCCACATAGCTGCGATCTCGCACCTCGTTGCTGTTGCAAAATGTGCAACTAGTTTATTACCTGCTTTTGAAAGACCCTTCCATGGTCTGTTCAATAGGAACAGCCACGGATCAGGGGGAATTGTGAGGTCAAAAATCCTCTGGATCCAATGTCTAATTTCATCCCACAGGTGTGAGATCCGAGGGCAAGACCACAGCATGTGCAACAGGTCCGCCGATTCTCCGCACTGTTTGGGACACAGCGGGGAGTATCCTGTGACAAACCTTGATAATTTTAATGGGGTGAGGTACCACCTCATCAATACTTTATATGCATTCTCCTTCAAAGTAGTGCATATGGAGCTCTTGGCAGTAGCCTCTATTATAGCCGTCCAGTCATCCTCCTCCAATTCCTCCCCAATATCTGTTTCCCATCTAAGTTGGTATGTCAGTTTCTGTCGTTGCTGTGAGCTCCCAGAACCGACCACTTCTCTATAGATCTGCGATGTAAGTCCCTGTGTGTCTGTTTTCGTCAGACAGAGCTTTTCGAATGTGGTTAATGGTGGGAAGGGGGAGTTTTTGGCGAAGAACGCTCGTATCTGGAGGTAGCGAAAAAATTCGGAATGTGGGATGTTTTTGTCAGATCTGATTTGTTCGAATGATTTAACTCTGTTCGTTATACCCCCCAGATCTCTTAACCTAAGATATCCATATTTTTTCCAGGGCCCTGCGGCATTTGCCACTAGTCCCGGTGCAAAGTTAGGGTTGCCCCACAAGGGGGCCATCATAGAGCGCCTTGTGGTCAGGGTATGTTTATATTTTGTGGCCTCCCATACCGACAGTGAGTTGGCCACCGATGAGAGCGGTCGTTCGGCCCATTTAATAGCTGTTTTGGGTAACCATAACAAATTCTCTATCTCTAGTGGGGCACAAGCCCTCTTTTCCAGATCCACCCATCTTTTCCGATCGGGGTTGGTCTGCCATTGTGTGAGTTGACACAATTGCGCCGCTTTGTAGTAAGAGACCAGGCAAGGTACCGCTAGGCCTCCTGTCCGCGTGGTTTTTTTCATAATTGTCTTATTTACTCTCGGTTTTTTCCCTCCCCAGATAAATTCGGAGATATCAGACTGAAGTGAGAGTATATCCTTCAGTCTAAGTGGCACTGGTAGAGTCTGAAACAAATATAGGATACGGGGGAGGAGATTCATCTTGACACTATGTATCCTTCCTATCCAGGAGATCTTGTAGGGCGTCCATTTTTTTAAATCTGCTTTTAGTGTCTTGATTAGTTTGGGGTAATTAGCATCATAGACGCCCCTGTAATCTTTAGTGATGTAGACCCCTAGATATTTAATATGTTTTGGTTGCCAATTGAAATTAAAGTTCAGACTCAGTAGTTTTTCAGTTTCCTTTGGGAGGCTGATATTCAGGGCCTCTGATTTGGTTTGATTTATTTTGAATCCTGATATTCTATTAAATTTATCCAACAGGTCAAATAGGTTCGGCAGGGAGGTGAGAGGCCTGGTAATTAGCAGCAGTATATCGTCTGCGTACAGGGCAATCTTATGTGATTGTGAGTGCACCGTAATCCCTGAAATATCCGGGTTGTTACGGATTTGCGCAGCTAAAGGTTCCATACATAGGGCGAATAACAGGGGGGGTAACGGGCACCCCTGACGTGTGCCGCTTTTAATTTGAAATAAATTAGAGGGGAAACCCTGATGTATGACCTTGGCTGCGGGGCCCGAGTATAGCGACATTATCGCCCCACTCACCCTTTCCCCAAAGCCGTATGCCCCAAGCGTCTGTTTTAAGTAGGGCCAGTCAATCCTGTCAAACGCTTTTTCCGCATCCAGACTCAACATCATAACGCTTAATTTCTGATTAGTGGCTATTTCTAGCAGATCAATGATTCGTCGGGTGTTGTCCGCAGCTTGTCTACCCATTATAAAGCCGACTTGATCTGGATGTATGAGTCTGGGCAGGATAAGACTTAATCTATTGGCCAGTAGTTTGGCGTATATTTTAACATCCGTATTAATTAGGGAAATTGGTCTATAACTTTTACAGTCCTGCGGATCTTTCCCAGGTTTATAGATAACTGAGATTGACGCTTGGAGCATCTGCTCCGGGAACGGGGCTCCTGCTAATACAGCATTATACATTCGGAGCAGCCATGGGGCTAGGTTCTCTGCGAACGCCTTATAATACTGCCCCGAAAACCCATCTGGCCCTAGGGCCTTTGAGGGTTTAAGGTCCGTAATGACCTGGGTAAGTTCTTCTAATGTGAAATCAGCCTCCAACCCCTCCCTGTCCTGCTCGCTCAGCCCTGTTAGGTTGGACCGTGCTAGAAAATCTTCCGTGGCCCTTGCTGTTTTGGAGTTATGTGCCACTTTCTCTCCATTATATAAATTTTCGTAGAATGATTTAAATTCCTCGACTATGCTTTTTGGGTTGGATGTGGAGGAGCCGTCCTTCAGGCGCACCGCCTGTATGTTATAATTAGGCTGTCTAGTGTTTAGTTTGCGCGCTAGCATGGTATCCGGCCTGTTCGCCTTTTCGTAAAATTTCCTCCGTGACCAACTCAAAGACTTATCAGCCTGGGAGACCAAAAGTAGGTTTAGTTCGATTTTGGTGTTCTTTAACTCCAATAGGACCCTCGGATCTTGCGTCATTTTGTGACTTGATGTGAGGGAATTTAATTTGGATTGGAGGGCTGCTATCTTGTTATTACGCTCTCTCTTTCTACGGGCGGCAATACCAATTAAAGTGCCCCTTATGGTTGCCTTATGGGCCTCCCAGAGGGTGAGGTCGGAGCTCACCGAACCATAATTAGTCGTGAAGAATTGATCTATCTCCTCTCCGACTGAGTCGCATATAGCTGGGATCTTAAGGAGTGACTCATTTAATTTCCAGTTTGCACCGGGTCTATCAGGGCGAATTTGGTTGCACCTCAGCTCTATAGGCGCATGGTCTGACCATGAAATATCATGGATCAAAGCCTGGGCGACCAATGGAACCAGTCTACTAGAAATGAAGAAGTAGTCGATTCTGCTATAGACGTCGTGGGGGTGGGAGTAAAAAGTATAGTTTTTTTCTGTGGGGTGAAGTTCCCTCCAGATATCTACTAGCTGGGCTTTCTTGAGACCTGATTTTAGGGTGTCAATCACTTTCTTGCGACCGTTTCTAGCGATTCCCGATCTATCTAGCTTGGGGTTCATAGTCAGGTTAAAGTCTCCCGCTAGGATTATCTGACCTTTGGCTACCTGCGTCAGTTTCTGAAAAAAATCCTTGATAAATTCATGTCCTTGCTCACCCGGGTAGTTTCCTCTCTCAGTCTGAGGACCTTAGTCAATGATTTATTGACAGAGGTTATTCGTAGACTAGCATCAATGAAGCATTTGATATTGCCCTCAATACAGAGTGATCATCGTTGTTGCCCACTCGGGATATTGGACACTCTCCGTTTGATACACATGTACAAACTTATAAGAATAAATATAAGAACCAAGGACATAATAAATTTGACAATAAATGTCCACTTTCTCTCACAGTTTAATAAACAGAGTGGGAAGATAAAATCAATTATATCCATGCATTGGAATGTCTTATCTATGGACCCAGTATTTAATAAATACATTGGTTCAGGTCCCAAGTTTGTGTATCGTAGGGTGAGAACTGTTGGTTCATATATCTCCCCAAGTGACATAACTATCCCTAGAATTAGTAATTCTTCTTTTATCACCAGGGGTTCTTTCAAATGCGGTTCTTGTAGTGTTTGCAAACACATGAAACCTTCTTATTTTTTTCAGGACAGTTTACCGCATCCACATGATAACCAAGTGGGCAATCACATAAAAAAATTCTACATTAACAGCTTTATAAACTGTAAAAGTCAATTCGTGGTATACCTCATAACATGTGGTTGTGGTAAAAGATATGTGGGGAGAACGATCAGAGCTCTTAAAGTCAGGATATTAGAGCATTTAAGACTTATAAGATTGAATGATACTAATCATCCAGTATCCAAACACTTCTCCGAATGTAGAATCGGCTGCAGGTAAGAGGGTATTTATTAGGTGGTATCACATTGTATTTTATCCTTGATAAAGAACGCTGTGACGTTCGAAACGCGTTGGATGGGTCTCATGACACAATAAAGTACCCCTTTTAAGTATTTTGATTCTGGGTCCTTTCCTGCTCCATTCAGTTTGTGCGCTTCTCCCAATTTTTACTCCTGCATACCAGCATTGGAAGCTGCGCAGCCAGCCAGCCACACCAAGGAACGTGAGTACTTTTGCTACTTAGGGGAACCTACCAATGAGATTGATCGTGGGTGGGCTTGTACTACCCACTACCTGTCTTCAGGAGGACTGTACCCATTATTGTTGTTGCATTATCACTACTTTATATTTGTGATTACGGATTTCCTTTGGATGGTGGTTGTGGAATTATATCATCATTGGCCTGGCGTTTGAGCACTTTTGTCATTTCTCTATCTTACGCAGATACCCACTACTTACTTACTGACTTACTTAACTCTTATTTAACCCTTACTTACTTAACTCCTATTAAACTTATTCTTAACTCTTAACCTATTTACCTATCTACGTATTTAACTATCTATATGCTTCTTAACTGAGTGAGCTCATCCCTATTTAATCCATTATTTTAGTTCCTAATTCCTAAAAGAGTCTGTGCTACCTTGATCTTTAAACCTTAATCCTATCCTAGACCTATCCTAATCCTATTTTAAGAAAAGTATATCCTACAGTACCTTAATCCATAATCTTACTTAATCTTACTTTAAACCTATGTTAAACTCTATTGATTACCTGCCTAACTACATCTAATGAAGTGACTTGTATTTTGCTACGAAACGCGTTAGAAAATGACTGTTTTTTAAACTGTTTTCGCTGCTGTTTGTTGCCACACATTTGCTAGTCATTTTTCTCTTCCATTTTTGGTGACGTCACTATGGGCGACGCACGCCGCTGACGCCTACACAGAAAGAAGCTTGGCTTTCGGCGACTTCACCTCCGCTGTTGAACCTGCCACGCAGGAGTCACACCAGTAACCTCACGCTGGTAGTGAGTCATTGATAAGTGGACTGTGGTCTCCCGGACAAGCAGTTTAGGTTCACTGCCATACACAGGACCTTACCATCTCCAATTTGGGAACTCTGTTCACCGCCCGTGTGGATTGTTCAATCCTTTACACGTTCTCCTGGAGGACTTCTAGTGCCCCTTGCTGTGGTGCCACCTACCTAGGATTTAAGGACATCTGTGGATCACCCCCGTTGCGTGACGAGAGAGGTTCCCCTTTCCTGATTGGTCCGTTTTTCTCTCCACATGGGAACCTCCTCTGTTTACATTTTTACTGGATGTACGAACCAAAGGACGGTACATACCAGCAACGACGGCACACACCAGCAATGTGAGTACAAATCTCCTTGTTTTTCATGAAGACTGAAATAACGAGAATTATACTTTAGGGTCATTGCCTACCTAAGGGGTTTATGGAGTCACCAAAGTTTTAACACTACAGTTGTTGACTCAGGTATTACTCCATTTATTGGCATGTTTTAACCCACCAATGAGTTCTTCTATCAAATCTATCAAGTTCAACAAACTGGTGTGTTACAGATACCTGTCCTTTATCCATTTTGAGACATTTATTCATCTATGGTGATGCTATCCCTTACCCAGATGCACTGATGCTTGATATCCTTTTCTCTATGGTTCACTGTATGATACTACTATTCAGGATGCTCGAGTATTAAGGATTTTTTCAAGTATTTAAGTTCGGGGGCTATCGCATTATTGTTCCACATTGATTTGTGACATTTTATTATATTTTTGGTGACACTTGACAAGTTGTTTTTAAAGTAATTCTTTCCACAATGGAACCTATGGAATCGGCTGTTGAGGATACTGAGACTATTACGACTAAGAACAACACATATTTACATAAATGCTCAGACAACACTGGACGTGCACGAAGAGCAGCATATGTATTTGAGGGCACTCAGTTACCATCTGGTGAGGACAGAATTGATTTATCCATGTATTTTCAAAGTTCGAAAAGGCTTTATCTCTCAATATTCTCCTTTGGTGGGACATTACTACCGTAGAAAATGATTTAAAAACAAAAAGGATACCCGGAGGGCTCTGAATAAAAAAAGACGCCATCGTTTGGGTTCCCATCAAAAGTTTTTGAGGAACATTGGATTAAGATACTAGATGATTGTTCCACTGAGCACATGGAGCTGATTGTACAATCAAAATTGGAAGAGAAAATTGTTTTGGAGAAAACCATTGAGACCCTTCAATGAGTTCTTCTATCAAATCTATCAAGTTCAGGAAACTGGTGTGTTACAGATACCTGTCCTGTATCCATTTTGAGACCTTTATTCATCTATGGTGATGCTATCCCTTACCCAGATGCACTGATGCTTCAGATCCTTCTATCTATGGTTCACTGTATTCTTAATTTGGTTACTGTATTCTTTATTTGGTTGAGATGTCAAACAAAAAAGTAATGGTTTAATTGCATGACAGTATTAAAAAGTAGTCAAGGCTATTTGGAAACAATTTTTAGGTTTAAAAGCAAGCACTAGCTAAACCTGTTCTGGAGTCATGTAGCAAGCTCAAAGGATGTAGTCGCTCCTGTAACCCTTATTTCCCCCCCTCCCCCCCAATCTCTGATAGGGTCACCTTGGGAATCTAATGCTCAGGCTACGTGTCTCTACGTGTGGTGCATTGCTGCTGGCAACAGGGGGCCCTGAGTCTCCCGCGATGACATGGGGGAGAACAGGACAGGCTTCTGGGGTTGTGCCTCCGTCTCTTCTACTGGTGCAGCGCCTCCATCTCCTGCAGCCCCCAGCTGTATGGGGCGAAGTACCTACAAAGAGTTCTCCTTCCCCTCTTCCCGATACACTTCACTCTCAGGCAGGAGTATAGGCAAAAGTGCAAGATCTTTATTGGTCTCTATTCAGCAGCCAGATCACACTGTGTTCCTTCAGGATGTCCCTGACCTCACTCCCGGCCTACGGCACCAAGAGTGGGTCTAGCTCTTCCCCTACCCTCTAGGCAGGGTAGGAGGTATGGAGTGCACACTCTCACTCCCGTAGGGAGGCCTCAAGCCTGCCAGTCCTGGCAGCTTTGTCTGTGTCATCCTTGTCCCTCTCACTCTGGGGACAGACTCTCCAAATATGAAGTGGCAGTACACAAGGTAGCTCCAACAGGCACCACCCCTGTGTCTTCTGATTGGACACAGAGCCTGATGATCTGCCTTCACTGACTCACTGCACTGCCTGAAGTGGGGAAACCTCATGATTGCTCCTGGCAAACCTGCCCTTATGCAGGGATTACCGCCAGGAGGAGGGCAGATCTATAGCCCAAACCACACAGGGCTACACTCCCTTACATTCAACCTGTTTGATGCAAGAGGCACTGGGACCCAGAAGAACAATCTGTATTATGATAGATTAAATGCACCTGCAAGAAAAAGAGGAGTAGGAATGGAAAGAAGAAAGTCACAGCTCAGTGGTCTGTCAGAGCTGGTAAATAAATAGCATCCATGGCAACATGTGTAGGAGGGGAGGGTTCAAGGCTTTGAAAGCTTACAATATATTCATATTGTGGGAACAGACGGCAGTATTATACTAGGCACTAGCCTTGGCAGGGAAAGTTGAGCATAAAGAAGAAGCAATAGTTCTATAACCTGTTGCTGCAGAGGAGGGAAGCATGAACCGGAGGAGGGGATGGAGCAGGCTGCTAACTCTGCAGCGGTCTTGGCATCAAACAACCAAAGTCATTCTCCTGCTTCTCATAATTTTAACCTTGGTAAGAATCTCCAACATAAATAATGACCGTGGTTGGAATATATATTTTTAATCGTATAAACAGCTTTTTGATGTAGATCATCAGGTGAAAAAAAAGCCCTAAACAGAAATTGATACCCATCTCATCAAGGCCTTGCAAAAACAATTACAAATATTGTTTAATACTAATTGCGTGACATATATGTACGCCCGGATATATACAGATGTACCAAATGATATTAAAGGCGCGTTGCAGCGGGACATGCATAATGCCAGTAGGAGAAGCCTCCAATTAAGCAGAATTTACACAAAAAGGGTGCAGGGTAGCATGTTATCGGAGCCACTGCAACGCGCCAGTCGATGCAATAACGTTTGCTACATCTATGTATACAGATGTGTGTGTGTGTGTGTATATATATATATATATATATATATATTTCATTAGTCAGTGAGTGCTGGAACTATTATTACTGTTTTGTAATTATTTAGGAGTAATTGGGTCCTTCTTTTGTTCCTCTATTTTGCACCCTGCATCTTGCGTAAGATTATCAGTGATTTTTTTGAGTGCTGTCTATCATTATTCTCTCTCATTATTCAAACCTCTGTTACAGCAACAACTAAGCACACATCTGAATATGTGAGAAAACTGGTGTCCATAAAACTGCATACTGTATGCACAACGGTGTACTATCCTTACACTAAAAATCAGATTTGTCTTATCCTGTAACCATTTCTACATACAGTATGTGTTTAAGTTGTTACTTGAAGGGAAGCTCTCAACCCAGGACAGCGCATTTATTTTAGACAATGGTAGCAACCTCTCTAGATACACTGTATGGATTCTCTAGTTATATTTTAAATACATCAATTTAAAAATAATAATAATTGGACTTTTAGGACAGTGAATTATAAAGTAGTGGGTACAATGTTTGTATCTATTGCATGCTGTTTTCTTCTGTGTGTGTTATGTGGCCCTGCTATAGGATGTTATGTCATGAAAGGTAAGTCAGATCACAAGTTCATACTTTGAATTGATGCATCCATTCCACACGTCCCAATCCTCCTTTCATGGGGTTCTCTAAACCGAGGCCATGGATATGGAATTGCTGCAGTACTGAAGCACAAAGCTGGTCTGTGCGACTATTTTTGGGATTGCACTCAACTATGACCGGGCCTGTTTCTAAGCTGAGGGGGAAAAATTCTTAATTCGTACTATTTTTATTGAGTAATTATTTTGATGGAAGGACAGCCTGGTTTGAAGGAAGCATTTTGGTGCAGTTTTGCCAGACACGTGAACATCTACAGTAACTGTGTGAAATAAGTACAACTGATTGAATTATCATCCTTACTAAATCCAAATCCTCCAACAAGGATTCACGGTTTTCAAACAGCAGTTTAGGCTGATGGGCATTTAAAAATCTCTCTCCTTGCCCTTTCTGCCGCTACTTAATTTTTTTTTTACATTCTGCTGCTTTGTTCAAGAGAGATAAGAGTTTGAAATATTAATTGTCTGGGAGATAAATATGAAACTCTTCGCAAAGCCCAGTGCAGTCTAAAGGTTACCATGGTAATTTCAGAAGTTCGAGATCAAGACAATTCTTCTTCACCACTTCAAAGACATTTAAAAAGGAAAGAAGAGCACAACGTGCTCTAGGGGCAAGATATTAACATTATTTGAGTTCAACTCATGCAGGCTTTGTAGGGGGGATTGCTGCTTTAAAGCAAAATGTTTCAATTAATAAACCTTTGTTAATCCAGCCATGGCCATGGACCATAACAGGTTGTTGAACTGCCTCCTGGAACAATAAGTATTTGCTGCAAGTATCTTAGCAGTGAGCCATGATTGCAGGCCACCTTTGTGTCATGAACCAATTCCTGAATCCTCATACCATACACTTAAAATCTGTCTGCTTCATACAATGAACACACAACCCCAGCAAGCTCTAACCCCAGAGTGCTACTGAGCGTGGCCAAATGTATACAACAAAAGACAGAAAAGCCCAATGCTACATCAAATGTGACAAAATATATAGTATATAGTTAAATACTTCAATAATAATATTAATCTCATGAGTAAGGGTCATTTAGTTAAACCCTTTGGCCAAAGCGTTATAAGCCTGCAAGCCATGTCAAGGCATAACCACATTTTTCAGATCCTAACACTAAACTGTTGAAACTTCTCTTATACCTCTGTTGGAGGGAGAATGACTGCAGTGAGTCTATCCATACAGCAACATGAAAAACCCTTCCCTACAATAAAAAGTGGGGAGGGGTTAGCTTAAACCCTGGGAGGCGGGGCCACTAACCTCCAAACTAACTGATACCAGTTGAAAATTGAAATATACAAACACACAACCCCATCAAGCTCTAAACCCAAGAATATTTAATGCATTTTATGTTTTGTTTGATATGGTCAGGCCTGTTTTTCAGGCAATCACTCGAGGGTCTACAGCAGGGGTGGGCAACCTATTTTTCAATGTAGCCACAGGTGTGGCGAATTATAAGTGAAAATAGCCACACCATGCAAAAATTGTTATATATATATGTTTGTGTGTGCACACACACACACACACACACACACACACACCATGACACAATAAAGTACCCTTTTTATATATTTTGATTTTGGGTCCTTTCCTGCTCCATTCGGTTCGTGCGCTCCTCCCAATTTTTTACTCCTGCATACCAGCATTGGAAGCTGCACAGCCAGCCAGCCACACAAGGGAACGTGAGTACTTTTGCTAACTTAGGGGAACCTACCAATGAGATTGATCGTGGGTGGGCTTGTACTACCCACTACCTGTCTTCAGGAGGACTGTACCCATTATTGTTGTTGCATTATCAATACTCTATATTTGTGATTACGGATTTCCTTTGGATGGTGGTTCTGGCATTATATTATCATTGGCCTGGCATTTGAGCGCTTTTGCCATTTCTCTAACTGATTATAATTGACCAAATTGCCCTTTTCTTCTTTTTTCCCCTTCCATAGTTCATTTTGTAGTACTTTTCTATATTTGTGAAAAACCGTGTTATTTATTGGGCATTATTAAAAATGACACCTTCAGGGGCCATCCCCACGGAAAAAATATACATTTATACGTTTAAATTAAACAGCTTCCTTATAAATATTTAGTCACCCTTAAAATAAACCTTTTTAACTCATTTGTATTCTGTGAAAAATTACTGTTTTCATTTTCATTGGATCTGCTAAATTCAGTCTTATGTATATGTGTCTTTATTTATTTATCGCCTACAGCTGTACTTAGCGCTTTACACGAGAAACAATACAGTACAGGGAATTATAGTGCAATAAGTTCAACAAATAAGATCAGACAATAGGGAAGAAAATCCCTGCCCTGGAGAGCTTACAATCTAAGGCCGGTTCTATGCGCTACACCGTGCGCGCGAGCGGCTGTTGTAGTTGGCTGAGGTTAGTCAGCCATTCTATAATGGTGCCGCGCACAAACATGGCAGTGAGAGTGGAACCGGCCGACAGGGGAGAGGATGAGAAAAATAATGAATTTGCGCCGCTACCGCCGCTGAAAATATATGCATATGTGTGTATGTGTGTGTATGTACAATGTTATTAAAACATTTATTAAAGTATTTATTTCGAAACGTATTTAAACACACACATATATACACAAACACACACACACAGTACCTCACTATACACACAAAAAGCGTGCAGCACACGCGTTCGCACAGGCACGCGCACTCACGGCCGCACACAGTATAGAACGGCCCTAAGTGTTATGATGGGAGACGTACAGAGACAGCGAGTGAGGGAATAAGTGCAGTCACAGTAGATGGCAGTCGTTAGGAGTGACTGTGGGTGAGGGCTTATCAGCTATTTATGGGTTTGATTTAAGAAAGCATCATAATGAATTTCCAAACTAAGTCTAAAAGAAAACAAAAATCAATCTTACTATATATTTCTGAAAGCATTGTATGTTTCTCTGTCTGCACTGTCCCTAGCGGCAATCTCATTGGTCCCTTGGCCCGCCCGCCCCCGCACACCTCTCATTGGCCTGAGGCGGAGTGACGGGCCAAAGGTCCAAACACACACACACACACACACACACACACAGCACCTCAACTTCCACACCCCGCCCACCCTCCCTCTCCCGGTGCCCGAAATAATTCGGCACGGTAGGTCCCTTACCCGGAGTCCCGTTGTCCGGTTGGGCCTGCGCGGTTGATGGGGGAGAGTGTGATCACTAGGAGCCGTTCGATGCAGGTGGTCGGTGGTGGTTTGGCGCCAGGGTAAGTGTGCTCGGGTGGGAGCGCGTCTCCCGCGTGGCGGGTGGGGGCTCCGGCCGTAATCGGGGGGCGGGTGCGCAGGTTCCCCCCGCGCGGTGCAGCCTCCAGCACAGCAGGAGGGCTGTGGTGGTGTGTTTGGGGTGGGTGGCGCCGGGGGAGCCTCTGACTAACGGCCTACCCACAGGCCTTCGCTTTTATTCCCCCCACCGCCTGTTTGTCACTCTTTCAGGACGGGAACCGACGGTGAGGGGTGGTGATTGGGGGGGACAAGCACCGGGACAGAATAACAGCTAAGCCCACAACATTCTGCACACAGCCGCCCCCATGCACACAGCTACTCTGCGTTCTCATCCTCACCCGCGGGATGGGACGCTGACCGCCGCCCGACCGGGTGAGTTGGTGAACGGTCACGGCGCCGGAGACCGAGGTGAGGGAGGGGGACAGCAAGAGTGGGAAGATTTGAGGAGCGCCGCCTTCTCCTCAACCCCGGGACCGGGGGGAGGCGGGGAGGGGGGGGGAGAGTGATTGCCGGGGACAGGGTGACCCCAGCGGCGGAGAGAGGGGGGTGGGAAAACAAGCGCAGCGGGACAGGGGGGACAACCACCGGGGACAGGGGAGGGACAGTGATGAGGGCCGCAGGGGGGGAGGAGATGACTTGGGGTGCAGGGGGGGGAGAGTGATGTGGGGTACAGGGGGGGGAAGAGTGATGTGGGGTGCAGGGGGGGGAGAGTGATGTGGGGTGCAGGGGGGGGGAGTGCCGTCTGGTGCAGGGGGGAAAGACTGAGTGTAAAGTTGCCCGGGGGGGGAGAACGGAGCTTAAGGGGGGAACCGAGCTGGGAGGGAGGGGGGGGGACAAATAAGTCAGGAACGGGGGAGGGGACGGCGACAGAGGGGGAGCGGGAAAATGTACTCCCGGGCAACGCCGTGTATATCAGCTAGTATACTAATAAATTAAATGAGCTGGCAGACTTACTTTTCCCAAAAAGATTTCAGGAAAAAATTTGTAAAAATCTTTTATTTGTTTAACATGGAAACGTCAAAACGTTAACAATTGTAAAATACTTACACTCATCTAAGTTTTAAAGACGCCAATCTCCTACATTTAACATGTTACACACGTCACTGCCATTAGGATAACGATGATCCTTTCCTAGTGGGATTGGAAATTTGGAAATGATGCAGTGATGTACCAGCAAGGGGTTAACTTTTACTTTGTATGTTCCAAGGAGGTTTTGGAGGCTAAATTAGAAACATTTGTAATGAGAAATGGTTTTTATTCCATGGGCTAACATAAAACCACCCTCCGAACTTGACCCACTAAGGGGCTTCATTCCACACCGTGGAGACCTTTCGTTTTTCATCATATTTTATATATTTCTCGCTCAATACCCATTACATTTGCACAATTGTAGGTCTCTTATGTAGATTAACACTAGATAAGAAGCACAATTTAGCCAATCAACTGATGTTAACTAAATTGATGCCACTGTATTATGTCAACAAGTGCCAGATACACTGCGGTAGGTTCATGTGTATTAAAAGAAAAATAGGAGTTTTTCCTTCATAGCTCTTAAATGTGATAAACGTTTGTAATCTAATCTGAAACACTAAAATGACTATAAAGTGTGAATTCAAAATGTCCTCATGCTGAAACGCGCGCCCGAAAACGAGAGCGCTACTGTCTGATTGCATAGTTGATAACGCGTTGATCCAGCTGCTCCCACTCCGGAACGACACATTGTTTTACGAATTCATTTTTTCTGTCCTCCGTGCGACCATCCTTTATCAGGAAACATTTTATGTGTTTTGGACCATAATCTGTGCTCTTTTTCAAGCATTTTATAACGTGCTTACAGATGCAGCTGCCGTTATTTTAACAAATCACGCGGTGTATACCTCGGAATACATATGTCACGGCGCGGGATTTCTTCCAACCGTACCGCCTTAAGACGCGAGTGCAGAAAATGGCATTTTAGTGTTCTGGCTTTTAAACACCTGAAATTGACACAGTAGCACAGTACTGTACACATTACAATTCCTTGCATTTAATTGCACACAATCCATGAAATTCAAACAAAGCAACCGCAATAAACACGTGTGCCCGGGGCGATTGGCCGCGTGGAGTACAGCAGCGCACACGAAAACGGCGCCGTGATTTCTTAAATTAACGGCCGCTGCATCTGTATATTCTTCGCTAAACACTATTTTGTAACTATGCACTTGATGAGGGCATCACGCCGTCACCAATCCCAAAGAATATTTAACAGATTATCAAATAACTCTTAAATGTAATAATCTGCCGTGACAGATTTATAATTGCTCAAATTTTCATGAAAATTTCGTGTTTTTTTCGGCAAGTTGTGATGAAAAACAAAAAGGGTCCCTTTTTTTTCTGAACACTGTGCATAATCGTAGAAAATATAGAATAAGATCATATATGTTTTCAGCCTTCCTGTCTTTGTATTATGTGTGTCCATGTTCCTGATTGAAGGTT
>WSYH01014589.1:0-15377 GCA_036426205.1 Ascaphus truei | reverse complement strand
TACTCCTGATTGGCCTCCTAGTTAATACCCCATGTGGACAGAGGCTTGGGGGACGAAGGATGTGAAGTCATTGAAGCTTGTTACATGGGTACTAGAAGCCAATCAGAGCGTGGGAACTCCATCCCTACCTCCTGATTGCTGTAGTACGCTCACATCCTTTGGATGGCTAATTGATTTTTTGCTTTCTTGATTGGTTAAAAAGCCTAGACTCTTTTTTCGAGTGTACTGTATCTTGTAATTTAGCTTGCATGACGATTGTTCACATTCATTCGTGCGAAATGTTATGGTGCATAGATTTTATGCATCATTTATACAATGTAAAATGCAAGTGTATTGATGGAAGTGAGGTTTTTCATTGCGCATTTATGATTTAGATGTACGATCCAGTTCAGTCTATTATTAAAGGAAATTCTTGTAATGTAGTTGTGTCGATGGAGAATGTTATTTGGTCAGTACACGTAGGTTTGTTGATAACCCTTCTACATTTATTTGTATATTGTGTTCATTGTGTGTGTATATACTGTATATATATATATATATATAATATATCTATATATATATTCTATATATATATATATATACACCACCACCCCACACCTCCACCCACACACACACACACCCCAACACACACACACACGACACACACCACACACCACACACACACACACACCACCCACATATTATATATCATATATATATCACTTTATATTTTTCATTATGAGCCACTCTTACAAATTCATTGTTGAAGGTTTTTATCTCTTTCCAATTGTGGCTTCAACCCCCCTTAATTACCTTTTGCTGGTTAGTATCCTATAAGGTGTTTAAATGAGCTAATTGATATCTGAATGTAAATTGCCAAATGTCTCTGGCTTTGTTTTGGCAATGTATTTTTTGTGCGACAAGACAAGACTGTTGCTGCGAATGGAGACCTTCTTCTTGATGAAGGTCAGTTAGCACTTTATTCATTTATATTTGAAATATGCCTAGTTTAATGTTTTTTTAATAATGGGCAATTAATTCTTTATCCATATCTGGATAATAGTTTTATTTTGCACATTATTGTACTGGGTAGGTGTTGGGGGGGAGTGGGGTAGTATTGAATTTATAGCAGGTTTTTTTTTACTTTTTAACATTCATATGGTTTGTTTCCCTGATGGTTCAGGCGTGACCACTGGACCACCTTGGTTTTCTCGATTATCTCACGGGTATCAAAGTCTGGTGGTTCCACGGGTGACAACTGCGCCGGGGACATTACAGCGTTGGCATCACATCTGGGTGCCACCCTGCCGGACCCGTAGTCTGCGGGGATGAATCTGTGGTCCCCACTCTGTGAGGAGGCACCGCCGCCCGTAGGTGCAGGGATGAAGATGTGTGGTCCCCACTTCTGTGGGGGCAACCCGCGGACCCCGTAGTGAGCCACCCGTGAATTCCCCAGACCCCTGTCGGGGAACCACGCCGAGCCCAGCAGACACTTGGTCTGACCCGGGCTCCCAGACATCCTTGGGCCTACCGTGGGGTGCACCCAATTGTGGCAACTTGACCCAAGTAGACCACCTTGGGCCCATGGTACTTGCGGGCGCCACCACAGGCCATCCAGAACCTGTTTGAAAGGGCTCTCTACCCAACTGTAGTCTCAATGCCCAGCACATCCCACCGGGACTCACCTGGGGCTAGCGTTAACTCAACCCTGTTTGTAAAGTACCACTATGTATTATGTGGGGGCAACAGGGGCTGGGTGGTAATGTATTAATAAATATACTGATGTTATATTGTCGGGTCACTCTATTTGTTTTTTATTGTGGGTATCTTGGGGGTGAGGGGGGGGGTTCCCCAAACGGTATGTGGGTAGGCCTCCCTATGTGGGTAGTCGGGTGAGGGGGGTTTTAGCCTCACGGGGTGAAGGGTTAGTGTGGGAGGGTAATGTATGGCGTCCCGAGTGTGGATGGGGTGGGTTAAAACCCCTTACATGACTGATCGGTTAAATAACTGGCTATGGTGATGAAGGGGCTTAGTTGACCTTACTTTGGATGTTTTTAATAATTTTTGGTGTCTGTTTTGCAGAAGCGGAGAGGTCCATGGCCAGATGGGGGGGGTAATGTATGTGGTGTGGGGTCGAGAGGGTGAGTTTAGTGACATCACAGTATGCCATCGGGTCCCCCCCCCATTCCGCCACATTTACATAAACCTGCACTCACACGAACACCGGCAGGCGATACTTTAACAGCACATTTTAGGGGAGGGTGGACTCTTACACCATATCACATCAGATGTTGGGTTATAACCGCACTCCCCTCCCCACCATTTAACTAATGCACTCACTCAAGACAGGCAGGGAGATTTACAGACACATTAAGGGGGAGGGGGCTTTTACCGATTACCTCAAGGCAGGGCAGATTAACAGAAACATTAGTGGGGAAGGGGCTTTACACAGATTTACCCACGCAAGGCAGGGAGCATTTAACAGAACACATTAGGGGGGGAGGGGGCCTTTCACAACACGATTACACTCAGAGGCAGGGAGTACAGGGCTACCTGTCAACGTGGTATGTTGTTTATTGCAATGCTTCTTCAATGTGATACGCGTACAGTATATGTTTTTTTCTACAATTGATAGCATGTAATCCCTTGGTATTAGGTTAGCTTGGTTTCAAATTTTGTTTTCCTTCGTTGGGACTTATATATTGATTTTCTGTTTACCTTGCTTGGTTAAAATAGACAGTTTTACTTGTTTGGTGGTACAGTATTCTGTATTTAGCAGCTTGCAATGATATTGTTCACATTCATTTGCAGAATGTTATGGTGGGGGCATAGATTTTAAAGTATGCATTTTGATAACCCTTCTCATTTATTGTATATTGGTTCATCATGTGTGTGGTATATACTCGTATATAATATATACTATATTATATAATATATATATATCTACATACATACACGGCAGTAGCGCTACTCCAACTAAATCATGTAATACAGGTACATGGGTATCAAATAATTATCCCCAGCCCCTTACTAACTCTATCATGAACAGATATCGATCCTCACTCCCTGGCATGTGGGATTACTGACGGGGTCCTTATGTCATATAACTCCACTCACAAATGATTAATAATCTATACATCCACATACGTGGGGGTGGGGTGGGTGTGTGCGTCCGGGGGCAGACTCTTCCCAGTACTCGGACAGGAGGTTTAAGATTACTAAACGAAATCTACGTGCATTGGCACCCGACTCTCTACTCGACAGACAGGTGCAGCGGGGAGAGGGGAGCGCAGGTCCCGAAAGCTTCCAATCAGGGTACGCAGCTGTCCCTCTCACACCGATATCTGGCGTCACACACACCTTCCACACCTTGCGCCCCTAGCTGATTTGGGACTTCTGGTCTGAGGCGGTGCCACATTCCAGGGACCGCTAGCAGACCCGTATAGATCGGAACTGGCGGGACCTACATTGTCGGAATGATTGGAACGGTGCCCACACGGACATTGCCTGGTCTAGACTTTAGTTGGGATCCCGCTTAACCCAGTACACTTCTCGCATCATCATTATATGTCCCATCTGGAAGCCGTAAAGGCCGCGCCACGCCTGGCCAGCACCCTACTATGTATCATACCCATACATTTCTCTACCACCAGCGCCAGCGGCTTGATGTGTAGACTAGTGCGGCCTCTTGCCTTTTATTCTGCTTGGCCGTCTCCAGTTTCCCTTTTTTCTTCACACTGATAACCCCTCACTACACATCTCTTTCTTCACTTGCCACTTTGTCCACCTCTATATATCCCTCTTCCCTCTCCTTTTCGCAGGTGCTCACCAACACCTCCTCCCATCTTACTCCTTCCTCCTCTCCCTATTCTCTTACTGCCAATACCTCCCATCTATAAGGCCTTTGCTCAACAGAGATCACTGTGTTTTCAATAGCTTACCACTTCTCTTCATTCATTGTACAACAATCGCCGGAAGAAGAGATCATAGCAATCCGCGGCTACATACGCGTCGCCCCCTCAAATATCAGCGGTCCTGTGCTATCTCTCACCGAACGGTATGCCTCTACCTTTGATTTTGGGACTATGCTGTAGGGGACTACGTCTCCGCTCAAGCGACTCTAGGCTGAGACCTCTTACGTGCAGGTGAGACGGTATCGGTACTATATAGCCGCGAAGAGATTAGATAACGACTCCGGGAGTATGACCAGGCCCATCACGGGGGGTAGGTTACTATGTGCACAATCAGGTCCTCGGATTTAGTTATTGAGAGGATGGGATGTGAGTACCCGTGTGGGGCTGGCCTCGGGCGTGAGTGGCCTGGGGGTGTTCCTTCTTCCTAGCCTTTGTGTGTTGCGATTAGCGGGGGTTGCTGTGAGGGGGTATTTGCCCCTGGTGTGGTCGACTTTTACGGTCATCTGTACATGCGCGGGGCTTGTGCCTGCGTGGTTTGGCCGACAACCTTAACCCCTTCTGGACCGGACCGTAGCAGTTTAATCACGCCTCAACAGTTCGCCACAAGATGGTTAAGGTGCACCCGCTACCAGCCCCTGCAAGCCCAAAACAACCCCGGTTGGGGCTGTACCCCCTTCACCCACCCCGCTAACCCACAATAAAAAAAAGGGGTGTGGCGAGCACGAGCAGCAGTACAGCAAATTGATAAAAATCTAATAGTAACTACAGGAATATAATAACACATTTAAAATTACATTTTATTCATAGTGTAGATGTGGCATGGTCTCCGGAGCTGACTGGCTGTAGTTTTAGGGCCCGGCAACCCCTGCTGTCCCGAATACAGGCCCCTTTAGGGGGTGCCGTATCCTCATTCTTTGTTTACATGCCGCGGTCACGTAGATCGTGACCTTAATGCGAGGGTCCGGCAACCTCATAAAGGGGGGCTGTTCTCGGGGAGCAGGGGTCCAAGGTGGGGACCCTGCACCAATGCGGTTCCCCCTCCGGGACACCCCTGCACATCTACCACTATGCATAAAATGTATTTTAATGTATTTTTATTATATACATGTAATTTATTTATTTATTTAATTTATTTATTTGTTATTTTTGGGTGGCTGCTGTGTGTGTTTTTTTTTAATTGTGGGTAGCGGGGGTGGGTTAAGGGTATTTACCCCAACGTAGTTTGTTTAGGCATTGCCGGGGGGTACGGGAGGGGTTACCCCTTCATGACCGTAGCGGTCTTAACTGCTACGCGGCCGTGAAGTGGTTGTGCCAGCAAAAAACCGGAACCCCCCGCAATCCTAAACTCACACAGGGCCAATACCCCTTCACCCACCCCCTCTACTCCCACACTCAGCCGGGAACGTTGGGTTAACCCTTCATTGCGTTAGCGGCTATCAGCTATGGCATGAAGCACATTTCTGTATTTTAATATATTGTGCAGGAACAGGGGGTCCCCTGGCTTTGATTTGTGGCTCAGGGAACCCCTGCTCACTGTACAATTTATTAAAATACAGTCATGCTGCTGTCGTTACCATAGAACATAGCCTCAAAGGAAGGAAAACGAGGTTTTATTTATATATTTGTTTTTTATTCATACTGTAGATTGTGCAGAGGTCTCCGGACTGAACCGCTGTGGTTTTAGGTCGGGGACCCCCAGCTCCCAGATACAGGCCCTTTATGGGGTGCTTGGGGTAGGTATCCCCTGCTTTGGTACATGCCTCGGTCATGTGATCGGACTTTAAATGCAGAGGGAATAACCGGCACCTCATAAAGGGCTGTATCTCGGAAGCAGGGGTCCCCGACATGAACCCAACGCGGTTCATTCCTAGACCCCCTGCACATCTACACTATGATAAAAATGTATTTAAATATTTTTATTCTGATGTTGCGCAGAGAAGCAGTTAATCTCTCTCTGCTGAAAACCATCTACGCCAGGGGAACGCCGCATAGTATCATTGATGTGCATCTCAAGTACTGTAGTGTACATTACTGTTATTGGGGGTCTAGGGGTTGTTTGTATACAGTATATAATATTTATATATCTATATATACTGTATATTCTACTGTCATTACAATTTCTGAATTTATGCCATCTGGCGTACACGCGAAGCAATTGCAGCCTATTAGAATCCTTAACCATTATCAATTAACACATAAAACCGCGGCGTCACCGGTCATTGACCCCTGCTGGAACGCGGCATGCTCCGGGTGAACAGTGTCCGTATTCCCAGGAAAAGCCAGGGACAAACCGGTGGATTTGTTAAATAAAGTGTGCCACAACCGTAAATGGCTGTGTCCTGAAACAATTACTTCCATGGTCATATTTATTCTACAGAGAGAGACAGTCATTACAAAATCACATATCATTGCAAGTTTTCAACTACATTTTAAGTGAAAAAGAATTGTAGACACCAATATTTAGCCTCATTATGTCTCTAACGCTATTCATGATCTCCTCCCTCCTTCCTCATCCCCACTTCCATTCACATGAACTCCTTTGATTACTGCGCCCTGTGTTCACTACACCGTATATCCCCTGCACTAAACACACCCCTACAAATCAGCCTCACATTCCTCTTCCTATCCATGCTTCTCCTTCCTTGCTTCATGGGGATATTCTCTCTCCCAATCCTGGTCCTTGCTTATTTCTACATGCTCTACGTCCTCGCCTACCAAATTCAACTTTTGTGTCCGTCTGTGTCAACACCTCCACCTTAACCCTTCCTGTCACCCCTCCCGCCTCTCTCCCTTTCACCTGTGCCCGCCCCCTTGGAAATGCCTCGCTCATCCTCTCTCAACAGTGTTCCTCTCTGTGCATGACTTTTCTTTCTCCTCTCTGCTTCTATTTTTATAAAACTGAGACCTGTCTCACTCAGTCTGACTCTAGCTGCTCTGGATCTGCCCTCTCTTTGGTGGCCATTCTTTCTCCACACTCCGTGCCCTGATGGCAGGCGTGGATGCGGGGGGGGCCCTTCCTCTCCTCTATCTGCCCTTACCCGAACCTTCCCTATTTCTCCCTCTCTGCTTTTCCCTTCTTTGAGGCTCACAACTGTCCCAGCTTTTCTCTTCTGTCCCTGTCCACGTAGTGGTCATGCTATTGGCCCCCTACCTCTTACTCGTCTACTCAATCCCCCTTTCTGTCTTTCCTCTCACTTTGAATCCTGGCTCTCTTCTTTCTCTCCATCGAACGTCCCCTTTTTCTTCTCCTTGTGGGACTGCAACTGCCATATTTGCTAGACCCCCTCCTCCCTTGGTTCCCCCCACTTTTCTCTCACTCCTCTCTTTTGGGGCCGTCAACAGAGGAATGCAGCCATCACCGACCAAGGATGGTCCACTACCTACCTGTTTTTCATAAAAACATTTCTCGTTCCCCTTTCCGAATTTCTCCATTTACCAATTTCCTCTCTCTGACCATCACCATTCTAATTTTCTCTCTCTCACTTCTCCCCTTCCCACCTTTCCATCTAACCCTCATCTCTGCAGAGACCTGCGCCGCTATTAACCTACCCAGATTTTGAGTCACACTTTAAACGCTCCGCCTCTCCTCTCTCAGCTCTGATCCAGTGACCCTGACAACCTGGTCTGGAAACTAAACTCTGCCCTATCCTCATCTCTTGATCTAACTACATGCCCCGCTTTCTCTCTGCCGATTCTCCCCTTTGAACCCCAGACCCTGGCTATAATTCCTCCCACATGTCCTGCTCTTCCGGCACACTTGTTTTTCCTCTGAACGCCTCTGGAGAAACGGGCCGACTGTCCTTCACTCCAAATGTATTCTCTCCTGTTTAACTCTGCCCTCTCTCAAGTTAATAACCTACTTTTCTCCACTAATCACACACACAGTCCTACTTCCACACCAGACTCTCTTCCTGTTTTGACTCCTTACGCAGGACATCCCTCTTGCTGCCTGTTCTTCATCCTCCATCCCCCCCTCACGCAGGACTTTATTGCCGACTATTTTCAATGAAAAGTGGAATCCATACGTCAGGCCCATCCCCTCTGTATTCCTCCTCCCATCCTACCTCTTCTAACTCTCCTCCTGCATTCCTTGAACTCTTTCATCCGCTTCACAGAGGAGGAATATCGTCTTGCTGATCTCCTTTTCTCCCTCGCCGACCTGCCCTTGACCCATTCCCTCCATCCTCCTAAAACCCTCTTGCTCCTACTATCATCCCTACAGCACCACATTTTAACACCTCCCTCTACTCTGATACCTTTTCCTTCTTTTTCCTTCAAACATGCACCAGTTATACCATTACTCAAAACGGCAAGCGCCCTACCTTCTTTCTAACTATCGACCTGTCTCCCTCCCTGCTTTGCCTCTAAACTCCTTGAACGTCTTGTATTCTCCTTCGCTTGCTCCATTTTCTCAACACCTATTCCCCTATTCTCTCCTATACCCTCTACAATCTGCTTCCACATTGCTCACTCCACTGAAAAGCCGCTCACTAAAATAACTAATGCCCTCCATGCCTGCAAATACATAGGTCTTACCTTCTGCTCATATTACCTCGAGCTCTCTGCAGGATTTTATACTGTGGACCACCCCTCTTCTCCTTCACATTCTCCATACTCTGGCATCGTAAACAAAGCTCTATCCTGGATCTCCTCTTCCTCTCCCATCGTCCTTCATTGTCCCTTTTGCTAACAACACCTTGCTAACACCTCCTCCTCCTATCGATCTCTCTGTGAGAGTACCAGGGCTCGTCCTGGGACCCTTCTCTTTTTCTCTTTACCACGCTAATCACATGACCTACAATCACATCTCTTGGGTTCAGATATCGAGCTCTATGCGATGACACAACAATGTCTTTTCTAACTCTGACCTTACACCTGCCTTTACAGACCTAAAGTTTTGAATGTTCTCTCATCTGTAACAGAGCTCCTCATATTCCCCTAACCTGGCCCTACTACTCTTCCAATTACTGTTGGTATTAACTAATCATTCACCAGTCGCCCAAGCACCTGCCTGGGGTCACACTCTACTCCTCTCTCCACATTCTCTCTCACTTTCAAAAGTAGCAAAAAAACCTGTGTTTTTTTTTCCTCTGCAATATTGCAAAAGATAACGCCTTTTTCCTCTTTTGCGGCACGCGATGACAAAAATTCTGACACAGACCCTTATTCCTCTTCCCGTCTTGATTACTGTTAACATCCTGCTAATCCCCATCCCGGCCTTCCTGCCTCTCACCTATCTCCCTACAATCTATCCTAAACGCTGGCTGACAGATCATTCTACTCTTCCTAAATCTGTCTCACATGTCTCCCCTGCTGAAATCCCTCTCACTGGCTTCTATAAAATCCCTGTATCCCACACTGACAATTCTCCTCCTCAACTTTTTAAAGCTATTACATTCTTCTTCCTGCTGCTCCGCCTTACAAACTCATCCCTAATTTCTCCTATCCTATCTCCATCCCGACTTTGCGTTCTGCTCAAGAAGTCTTCTCCTCTACTTCCTTTGTATCTAAACCCCTCTTTCCCTCCTCCGTAAACCTTTCACTGACTGGCCCCACACTCTGGAATGCCCATTCCCCTCAATAATCCGTACTAGCACTCTCTCTATCCACATTTTAAAGATCCCACACTAAAAAACACAACCTCTTAAAGCATATGAGTAGCTCCATGCGAATAATTAACCTGCAATACATTAACCTTAGCCCCTTGCAGACGCCTTAACCAAAATCCTTTCCTCCTGTCGCGTACGTCTTCCCTACAAACAAATTAGATTGTTAGCTCTCTACTTAGCAGGGACTCCGTTACCTATGGTACTTTTATTTGTCTGAACACTTCTTCCCCTTTATATGTTATTTATATTTTGTTATTTATACGATTGTGGCTTATACTCATGTGAATGCTATGTCTTAATGGTACTATTAAATACAGACATACAATATAATTAAGTATTAAATATTTTCCCATGTTCACATTAGAGGACTATTCATTAAGCACCTGTGATTGTGCCGACGGGAACAAATTAAATCCTTCAATGGGACTAATACTTTTAGTAATTGTCTTGTGGCCTTTCTGTGGATTAAAGAAAAAATTAGTACGCAGGAAACGTATTTGATGTAATGAAGAGAAACCAAGAGCATATCTCCAATTAATTAGATTAAATTACTACTTTCACACAACAGGTACTTATGGATGACAACTACCCACACCAATTAAAACCGATAATTAATAATTATTTATTGTATAAATCCACATTAAAGAACCAGACCGAAAACTTAATACAGTTGTAATGAAATTTTGACCAAATCAATTCCCTACTTAGAATAAAAGAATCGACCACAAGATGAAATAGAGAAATCAAACGTAACTGTTTTCTTATGATTATAACCACTCATGGATCATTTTAATACACGCTTTCAAGTTTTCCATGTTTGGAAAAAATAAACTACAGTGCTAGTCTCTGGAGAATCTCATGCCTGGGGAAGTTTTAATAAACGTTTGTTATCCTTCACTTCTGTAGTTGGAATCATTTATCAAGATGTCACCTGAAACCGTGGATAGTAAAAGTCAATCATAGCTAATATTAAAAATTTCAGCAGTTGTTTAATACCATGTGGCCTTACAGGATTCATGGTCATATGAATTTAAGTTTCTATTACATTGTGTCCCCCCCTTTAGAGATTTACCTTTCTACAACGTGTGAAACATAGCTAATGCATCCTCAAGTGAACCGGATAAATCATCTTGTGTACACAGATTATTTACTTATGGCAGTATAACTAATAATTCGGATCAAGAAGGTACCTTAGTAGAAGGTACGTTTATATATTATGTAAACATCGGGAGGAAATGGGGGGTAAGATTTTAATACAGCAGGTTATTTGAATTATAAAACGTACTAACTAATTCCTCTCTGTGGCTTGTATGGGACTGTATTTATGAAGGCTGAAAACAAAGTTTGTTTACAAAAACAATCCTGTAATTCATGTCACATGATACCCCCTGTGTGGGAAACCGGTGACACTGTTGAGCAAAGGCTGTCTCCTGGACTTTGAACCTCTCCTCTGTTCACAATGGGACCCCCCTTCGTTCCTCTCCCTGCTTTGCCTCACCTGTCGCTATTAAACTCCTAATGGGACACCAAACATATTTCGCACTGAATATACAATATGCAATGATTTATCTTATGACTAGCTACAAACATAATAATCCCTTAATACGATTCCTCTTATGGCTGCGGTAAACGATTTGTATATTTGGAAACCTAACACAGGAATGTCTTGGCCATGGTAACTATAAACTCACTCCCAAGATTTTATTATGTTAGAGAATGATTTACAATCTGAAATGGAAAACCAATTACATCATTTGTAATTTTTTTCAAAATATAAGATTTGTCTGGCTGTTCAAAAAAAGTTAACGTACATATACATTCCAATACATATATGTAGCAATCACGTAGCCAACCCAGTGCAATTAGTACTATATGTAATTAGGTTTTGTAATGTAATACACTAATCCGCAAATCCTAACCCGTGGCAATTAGTAATATGAATTAGGTTTATATTTACTTACATAGGTAATCACTTAGCTAACCCATTGACAATTCGTATATAATATTGGGTGGTAATAGGTGAACACAATCGGACCTATAACATTTTATATTATTTCCATTATTTCCTTATAACATTTTTTACATCATAATTAATTTTTGATTACACTTTAGGCTTCTAAGATTGATGATTAAATACAGCGTGCTTAAGGCCTAAACTCTTATAGTTGGCCGCCGGCGACATCCGGCTACGGTGCTGGAAAAATCAATTGAATGACTTCCACGATCGTGACAAGGCCGTTTGCTCCATTGCGCCGTCGCTCGGCGCTTTACTATAAGCGCACGCGATGGCGACAATGCTTTGTTTTGAACGCAACGTTGCATCCTGTGTGCCGGACTAATAAGCGCAGCCTTTTCATCACTAAAGGATGCGGTCCCATGACTTGCCACACGCACATGTCTCTCCTGGGCGTGCGCTGTGCTCACAAGCACAGGCCCCACCAGTCACTCAGGGCCGAGTACCTGCGTCGGCGCACAGTCAGCAGCCGCGCGTACTGCCAAGATTCCACACACTCCAAAAATTGTGTATGGAACTTGGCGACGGAGCCGTGGCCACCGCCCCTCATATGGTTCCCACGGCCCTGATTGGGCCGTAAAAACCATGTGTTTTGGCCGATAAAAATGATGACGTCACTTAAAGGCAATGACAGCACAGCCAATCAGAATGGCTTTGCTTCAATTGCCTTTAAGATGACGTCATTAAAAGAAACATGGCCGGCCTCACATGGTATGGTAGCCAATCAGAGCGTGGGAACTCCATCCCTACTCTGATTGGCTTTAGTATACCATGTGAAAGAGGCTTGGGGGAGAAAGGATGTGACGTACTACAGCCAATCAGTGTAGGGATGGAGTTCCCACGCTATGATTGGCTCTAGTACCATGTGACAAGCTTTCAATGACGAAGAAGAAGAAGGCCAGGGCGTGGCCAAAGACGGAAAGAAGACCCCGCCCGCCCGGAAGAAGATAGAAGAAAGAAGAATACAGATGAAGATGAAGATGGATTACAATTAGAAGACCCGTGGATTGATTTGGATTTTTAGTGTAATGTTTATTATTTTATGGTTTATTATTTTATGGATTCCTGTGCCTGGTGGATTGGTTCGTGAGTAAGCTGCGCAACGGGAGTCGGTGGGGGCAAGTAATGGTAAGTGAACTAAAGAAATGTATTTTATTAACTTGTTAATTTTTTTTAAAGCTTTTTTAACATGTGTATTTTTTTTTGTGGTATAACATTTCTTGCAACTGTATGTATGTACAGTGTATGTATATATGTCTAGAGAGATATATACATACAGGGTAAGAAATATATATATATATATATAAAAACAAGATACAAACAGCGCAAATTCCAAACACTTAGTTAGATGCAATTGTTATAACAACTACACCTGGCCAATCAGTCAAACAAGAGGTGTATACCTTAGAATCTGACCCTACTCAGATGCTGCCAATTAGGTCTGCGGCTCCACACTTGCCGCAATGGATAATACAAGGAAGAAACGACCTAGGCGCAAATAAGCCAGGGAAGAAACAGAGAGAGAAATATCATAGGGCAGTATGTCTATAATTATCAGATTAAGGGTGGTAAGATATGCACTTACACTTAATTCAGCAAATTAAAGCATTAAATCCTCAATGGGACTCAGGAACTCAGTCTCTGGTTGTCTTTGTGATGTCTGTGTGTCTCATGTACTTCACTTGCACAGATTACTCCAGAAGGCTGCTGCAGAATTACCGTCCGTCTGCTGCTAGACGATACCTTTACAAGGGATGAGACTCACCGGGAGGGGGGGAGGAGAGGGGGGGGGGAGTGGAAAGGGACAATAGAACAAGGAATAGTGTAAAACCTTTTATTAAAATCTATCTAAAAAAATAACAAACAGTATTCCACTCACATGCTGTGAAATAAAATCAGGCAGTTGAGAGTTTGAATGAGTCTCTCACACTCGTATCTGTCTCTCTCCAGTTCTCTGCACTGCTGCTGTACTGGATCACTTCCGCGTCATGTGCTCCGGCTCTGACTCTCGTGAGACTCCGTCTTCCAATGACGTCAGTGCGCTGCCTCTGCTCCGGTACACAAGACCTGTCCACAGCGCATCTCAAACTGCTCTGTCCGCAAACGTCGGGGAGAAAGGATGTGACGTACTACAACCAATCAGAGTAGGGATGGAGTTCCCACGCTCTGATTGGCTCTAGTACCATGTGACAAGCTTTCAATGATGTCACATCCTTTCTCCCCCCAAGCCTCTGTCACATGGTATACTAGAGCCAATCAGAGTAGGGATGGAGATCCCACGCTCTGATTTGCTACCATACCATGTGAGGCCGGCCATGTTTCTTTTAATGACGTCATCTTAAAGGCAATTGAAGCAAAGCCATTCTGATTGGCTGTGCTTTAATTGCCTTTAAGTGACGTCATCATTTTTATTTTTATCGGCCAAAACACATGGTTTTAATGGCCCAATCAGGGCCGTGGGAACCATATGACGAAAATATGATGTCATAGGCCTTTAAAAGCCTATGTCGTCTCATTTTGAAGCCAGACGCTGAGGAGGAAGGACCTCCGGAGAAGAAAGAAGACCAGGGCGTGGCCGAAGATGGAAAGAAGACCCCGCCCCGCCGGAAGAAGATAGAAGAAAGAAGAATACAGATGAAGATGAAGATGGATTACAATTAGAAGACCCGTGGATTGATTTGGATTTTTAGTTTAATGTTTATTTTTTTGTATGGTTTATTATTTTATGGGTTCCTGTGCCTGGTGAATTGGTTCGTGAGTAAGGTGCGCAACGGGAGTCGGTGGGGCCAAGTAATGGTAAGTGAACTAAAGAAATGTATTTTATTTAACTTGTTAATTTTTTTAAAAGCTTTTTTAACATGTGTATTTTTTTTTTGTGGTATTTCATTTTTTGCAACTGTATGTATGTATGTATATATGTCTAGAGAGATATATACATACAGGGTAAGAAATGATGTTGTTTTAAAAGCTTTCTTTCATGTGTTTTAAAATAATTTGTCTATGCTGCTATGCTTTATTGTGTTTTTAAAGTATTTTAAAATTAGATAGATGTAATTGTTGATATTGTGTGCTTGTGTTCAGGGTTAGCCTTGGTTTTAAAGTTTGTATTCTGGTTGGTACTTATATTTTTTCACATGCTAAATTGTTCTGCTCCAGGCGTGAATTAGTTAAATGTTTCATTGTTCGGGATGGACTGTCAATTGTTTAGGGATGTAAATAATGATTGCTAATTGATTTTTGTTTACTTGATTGCTTAAAATAGTTGACTTGTTTGGAGGTTCTGTGTTTGTATTTGGCTTGCAATGATATTGTTCACATTCATTTGCAGAATGTATATGGTGCATAGATTTTATGCATCATTTATACAATGTAAATGCAATGTATTGATTGGAATGTGAGTTTTTTCATTGGCATTTGATGATTTAGATTGTAAGATCAGTTAGGATTATTAAAAGGAAATTCATTGTAATGTAGTGTGTCTGTATGGAGAAGTGTTATTTGTAGTACAGAATGGTTTTGATAACCCTTCTACATTTATTTGTATATTGGTTCATCATGTGCGTGTACAGTACCGACACACTTTATCCGAGTGTGGTCGGTACCGCAAGCCGGGAAATCTCCCGGCTTGCTAGTGGCCGCCCCTCGGCTCCCCGAGGGAGCCCTGGTGTCCCGCGATCGCGGGACAGCGGCAGGGGGTTCCGGGGGACCCGGCGGACCCGGCAGCGGTAGGGAGAGCGCCCCGATCGGAGGGCGCTCTTCCGCTGCTTCGGCGCGCGCCCGTCACTCTCGGGCGCGCGCCAGGCTACTGCTGCGGCAGAGAACGGGCAAATGCTCGAATAAACTCTGCCGCAGCAGTATATA